>VZTM01009628.1:0-14642 GCA_013400555.1 Jacana jacana | reverse complement strand
ACCAGCACCCCCAGGTCCTTTTCTGCCAGGCAGCTCTCCAGCCACACTGCCCCAAGCCTGTAGCTATGCATGGGGTTGTTGTGGCCCAAGTGCAGGACCCGGCACTTGGCCTCGTTGAAGGCCATGCCATTAACATTGGCCCATCTATCCAGTCTATCCAAGTCCCTCTGTAGAGCTTCCCTGTCCTCAAGCAGATCAACACTCCCACCCAACTTAGTGTCATCTGCGAACTTACTAATAGTGTTTTCTATATCCTTATCTATATCATTGATGAAAATATTAAAAAGGAAAGGCCCTAGTACTGAGCCCTGAGGAACACCACTTGTGACCGGCCGCCAGCTGGATTTAACTCCATTGAGCACCACCCTTTGGGATCGTCCTTCCAGCCAATGCTGGATCCAGCAGATCGTACGTTCGTCCAGGCCATGAGCAGCCAGTTTTTCCACCAGAATGTGGTGGGGGACAGTGTCAAATGCTTTGCTAAGATCCAGAAATATTATATCCACTGTCTTCCCCCCATCCAACAATCGGGTCATCAAATATTCTAAAGATAGATAGAGAATATTCTAAAGATACAGAAAATATTTTGCACTTATTTTGCTTTTATTTTGAAACCCTACTAAAAGCATGAAATGGCCATCAGTAGATGTCAAACCAGGTGTATCACCCCTAAAAACATCAGCAGAGTTTAGAAAATGAAGCTGTGTGTTTGAATCACTGAAGGATGAATAAGAATAGGTGCTGGATAGGTAGACAATGATACTTACATTTCTCTATTAATAAACTTGAAATTAAGCTATTCAGCTTCTTTACTGTTAAAATATTTTTTTTCCTGGGGCCCAAATGAATTGGTGCTGTGTCCCTCCATTTCCACTCTCAATCTATAACTCTCTGAAGTGCAGTTCCTTTTAGGGTATGCTAAATTGCATAGCAGCCCCAGATTACAAGAGAATTCCTCTTTAAAGCTTTAACTGTGATCCTCAAACAAGTGCTACTATCAAAGAACAGGGAGAAAGAAAATATGAAAGTTTTCAGATGACAGCAGCTAGACCATCTGTAGGCTTCCTGGGTGCCATATACAGGAGATAATCCTCTTGCTCAGAAGTCATTAAAAACATTAACTACACCTTCTGTTTTGTTCTAATGAATTTTCCCAGCTGTAATATTTAGTGGTTTAATTTATTTTGGTATTTCTTATTATCTTTATATGACTGAGACTTTTTTTCTAACATTGTAAATGGGTGTCAAATAGGATGTTTACAAGAAAAAAAAAAAAAAGTGTAACCATAAACCTCGTTATTCTTACAAAAATTCCTCCACTAACTTTACTAGAATGAGAATTGGTTTGGAATTCCATAAGATGATCATTTGTAAAGGTGACTTCATAACAAATAGAGGTACAGTACTCTGTGATAATTTGTTAGCTTTATTTTATTCATAGTCTGCTATCTGGTTTTACTTCATTTTTCTGAAGTATAGCCATAAATATAATAAAGAGTAACCAAAATGCAAAATTTTATGCTAAGAGAATTAACACAACACAATGAGAAATTTCAGGTCTAGTTCTGTAGGCTGAGTAGGGTTACTCATGAATATTCCAGGAACCAATTTTCAACATTTCAATGAAAAATAAGTTATGGCAGGCATTACAAAGTAATATAATAAAGAGTTTTCAGTTTCTCAAATTCTCAATAAGTAGTAAAAAGGTGTAATTTTAATTAAACTAAGTGCTTGATTTTTTTAGAAATCTTCTATAAAACTAATTTATGCAAATAAAACTTTTAGATATGCTCAGAATCTTTCAGAACTGTGCTAGAGACATTTTCTTTATTATGATATTCATAATGTAAATAAATGTTTCTTTTAGTGTCATTTGATTTAACAGTACTGTAACAATACACAGGATTTTAATGAAAATTTCTAACTAGGAAAATTTCCTATCTCTCATATAGGAAAAAGTATTCATCAGTTTATTTGACCAACTGACTATTGCCTGGGAACATAATTGATTCTTAAATGTAAACTCTTTGTTCTCCTCTACAAATACATTTTGCTCACAATGAAAATATTAATAAAGCAAATGAGTTTGCTTACACTTAAGGTCATCAAATGGCTGTGAACAGATCTAAACTGGTAATGCTAAAATGAGTTAGCAAGTAGTTACACATCATCTTCTATAGAAACATCCTAGTGTCTCCAAATTATTTTCTGTGTTGTCCTTGAGCATTAACATGTTCAAGTTCTGCTTAGCTACATGTCAGCATTTTCACCTTCCATAATCCTCTTTTAATGCCAGTGGAAAGGCTCATTGATATTGACCAAAAAACACAAACTGACACATCAAACTGTGTTTGGGGTGGAAAGACAAAAACAGGCTCTTCTGGCTTGGATATCTGTGCTTGCAAGCCACATCAATCCAGCTGGAAGCAATCCAGTTGACTGCAACAACAATTGCTGGAATCAAAAAAGCCACAATTCATAACAAAAGTAAATTCACAACAAAGTTCACCCTTATCAGAGCAGATCTCCCAGCTTATGTATCCAGCAGTATCTTTCCAATTCACAAGTTACATTTAGATATGTTGGCAAAATTTTAACCTGGTTTGTAGGTGCTTGTAACCCTATTTCCATGAAAGACATTTTTCTCTCCCAGAAATATTTGAGTCACTAACCATTGTTTAACTAGCTGCAAATACAGATGCCAGACCAGTCTACATATATGTCTGTCAAAAGAATGAAAGCAAAACACGGCCTTGATTTCAATGTACTTCATGTAGACAGACAGTTACGTTTGCATAGCAATCATCTGAGTCTGAGCAACATTAACAAGAATGATCTTGACTTCCAAATATTTGCAGAAACCTCATAGATATCAATATTACAAAGAGATATTCTAATGCATTCAAAACAAACTCATTCAGGAAATCAGTTTCTTGGCCAATGTTACAGATACAATCTTAAACAGAAAAAGGAAGCCTACAAAATGTGGAAGCAAGGAAGCCTGGTAATAATATAGAGAAATTGTTTGAGCAGCCAGGGATGAGCTTGGGAAAGCCAAAACCCTGGTAATTTAAATCTGGCCAGGGAGATCAAGTACAACAAGAAAAGCTTCTACATGTATGTCAGCAACAGAAGGAAAAAGACTAGGGAAAATATGGGCAATCTTGGTCATCTGTTACATGGAGAAAGTTGAGGTACTCATTGACATTTGTGTCTTGGTCTTCTACCAGCAGGTGCTCTAACCACACCACCCAAGTCACAGAAGGCAAAGACAGGGAGTGGGAGAATGAGAAACAGCCTGCTGCAGGAGAAGATCAGGTTTAAGACCATCTAAGGAACTTGCAGCTGCATAAGTCTATGGGTTGTGATAAGATACATTTGAGAGTCCTGAGGAAACTGGCAGATGAAGTTGCTAAGTCACTGTTCATCATATTTGAGAAGTCATAACAGTCAGTGAGGTTCCCACTAGAACTTTGAGTCCCACTGGACTGGAAAAGGGGAAACATAACACCCATTTTTAAAAAGGAAAAATAGTAAGATCTGGGGAGCTACAGGCCAGTCAGTCTCACCTCTGCACCCAGCAGCATCATGGAATACATCTTCTTGGAAACTATGGAAAGGCATATGTAAAATAAGGAGGTGATCAGTGACAGCCAACATGGCTTCACTAAAGACAAATTGTGTCTGACAAATTTAGTGGTCTTCTACAATGGCATTACAGCAGTGTTGGATGAGAGCAACAGACATCATTTACATGGATTTGTGCAAGATATTTGACACTGTCCTGCATGATATTGTTGTCTCCAAATTGGACAGACATGGATTTTATGGATGGACTGCTTGGTGAATAAGGAATTGTCTGCATGGTTGCACTCAAAGAGTTACAGCCAACAATTTGATGTTCAAGAAGCGACCAGTGACAAGTGGTGTTCCACTGGAGTCAGTACTGGTACTGGTGCAGTTTAACATCTTTGTCAGCAACATGGACAATGGGATTGACTGCACCCTCAGCAAGATGACACCTTTGCAGATGACATGAAGCTGTCTGGAGCAGTTGACACACTGGAGGGAAGAAATGCCATCCAGAGGAACCTGGATAGTCTTGAGAGATGGACCCATGCAAACTGCATGAATTTGGATGGGCCACAGAAACCCCAAGCACAAATATAGGCTTGGCAGAGAATGGATCAAGAGCAGCTCGATTTGAGGGTGCTGATTGATGAAAAGTGACCCATGCAACGTGCACTCACCACCCAGATTCTAACCCTCTGCTCTGCTGTCGTAAGATCCCACCTGGAGTACTGCATCTACCTCTGGGGACCTCAATGTAAGAAGGACAGGGATCTGTTGGAACGGGTCCAGCAGAGGGCCAATGAAGACGATCAGAGGGCTGGAGCATCTCTTCCACAAAAACAGGCTGAGAGAGTTGGGCTTGTTCAACCTGGAGAAGAGGGGGCTCCAGGGAGACCTTATTTTGGCTTTCCAGTACCTGGAGGAGGCCTGCAGGAGAGATGGGGAGTGATCCTTTATCAGGGAGTGCAGCAATAGCATTAGGGAGAACAATTTTAAACTGAAAGAGGGTAGGTTTATGTTCTGGTTTGAGGTAAAAGAGAACCAATTGCTGTTCAGCAATTTCACTTTTTTTTTGGCTGGGCCTCTTCTAACTAAAGTCTGAAATTAACAGTTTAGATGAGATATTAAGAAGAAATTCTTTGCAATGAGGGTGGTGATACAGTAGAGCAGGTCGCCCAGGGGAGTTGTGGATGCCCCATCCCTGGAAACATTCAAGGCCAGGTTTCTTTGGACAACCTGGTCTAGTGGGATGAGTCCGTGCTCATTGCAGAGAGGTAGAACTGGATGATCTTTAAGGTCCCTTCCAATCGCAACTGTTCTATGATTCTGTGATATTCAGTTCATGAGTTTTCTTATGTGAGACAAAGCTTTACCTTTAGTTGAGAGTTGTCTGTTGTACATCTGAATTCAAGTGCTGGTTGTGCTTTTAGCTTTTAAAAACAGAAAAAAAATGGTTAAAGTTTTCACTGAAAGAGTTTTCAGCTAGGAGCATTTTATCATTTTCTCAGTATAGTGATATGATATATTTAACTGAGAGTTGGTAAGCAGTAGAAATCCTAGGAATAGGTTGAGAACAGCTTTCCAGTGATTTTAGTTTGTTATATAGTTGCAGAAAGTATTGATATGTACTGTATGAGGTATTGAGCTAATTATATTTCCTTTCACGCTCATCAAACAGTATGATTAATAAACAATTAGATCTGAGGAGTGTAGAAATAACAAGCTATATATATCATAGAATCATAGATTCGTTTAGGTTGCAAGAAACCCTTGGGATCATTGAGTCCAACCATCAACCCTACTCTAAACAGTTCTCCCCTACACCAGATCCCTCAACACCACATCTAATCTACTCTTAAACTCATTGAGGGATGGTGACTCCACCACGTCCCTGGGCAGCCTATTCCAGTGACTGACCACTATGAGCGATATTGCTCCAGCAGGAGGCTGAGATAGGCTGATCTGAAGGTTCAGAAGAGACAGAAAACACTAAAAATAAGTAATATAATTCCCAGATTAATTTCAGAGCTTCTTATGTGGTTTCACAAATAATGCAATGTATTATTGCAATGTATTAATACAATGTATTTCATTATTTATATTCTGTACAATGTGGAGTTGCTTAAAGTATCTATTAGAGCTATCTTTCCTTTCTAGTTTTCACATTAGTTAAATCCTAATTTTTGGTTTGATGAAAGAGATTTTCAGAGAAGAAAGGCAATTTCATGGACATTTGTTAACTGATTTTTATAATACCTCCTTCTTTCCTTATTCATTAATCAGTCAGACATGAATTCTGATTCCCACGTGCACCTTTTATTTATTGCTTCTGCTCTCTAATATGATGACTGAAAAATTTAATAAGATAATAATGAATAGTAGAGGGGAAATAATGAATAATGCATGACCAGTTAAAAATAAAATCTCATAAAAATACATGATAAAACATAAAATTTGAAGAATCACAGTTTTTTTGTTCTGCTATAATATCAGAGTGAACACTCACTATTTCTTCATTTAGTGAATTCACCCTGTTAAGAGGTCAAAGTGAGGGGAGGATGTTAAAATCCAGGTACATGGGGATAAGTTTTCTTTTAAAAATAAAACATTCAGAACCACTTCACATAGCTTTCAACACTTTTATATGGGAGTTCATTTCACATATAGTAAATTTTCTTTCCTCATTGCTCCTATGAGATGTCTTAATGTAGTTGGTATGAACATAAAACATTGCTTTGTTTTTGTGGCAAACAGTTTCAAGGACACACTTAGAGCCACAGGATAAATTCTTTCCTATGTCATTCTTTAGTTCTGTAGTTTTTATGTCTTTCAAATAAATTTGCTTTCTTCTATAAGAACAAGGGAAGTCACAAATTTGAAAGGATAAGACTCGTTTCTCCTTCCCTTTGTAAAATTCCGCAATGATGAACTGAATACACTCAGTACAAAAGTTAAAACAAACCAAAACAAAACAGAAAACCTTTCTTCGAGAAATGTTGAGAGCAGGCCCTTTAAGAGGGAGTTACTGAAAGGGCACATATGCAAATAAGTGGAAGTAAGCGAAACGAAGTATAGTGAAGGCGAAACAAAGTGTGGGAAACAGCAAATGACACAAATGTTGTAGCCAATCATGGGGCAACTTTAAGTGTGTGGAAAGTGTGTGGAAAGCTCGTGGACAATACCCCTCTCCCTATCCGAAATGTAGTGCTTAGCGAATGAGGACCTGTAACTGTAGAACGATTGTAGATGTGCACTTCCTGAGGGTGCTTCCTGGTGCTGTGCTCCCTGATGTGCTTCCCGACTGTGAGTGCTTCCTGAGAGGAGGGTTCCGGGGTGCGCTTCCTGATTCGGGTGCTTGCTGGAAGGACTTCCTGATTGATGGCTTCCTGATTGATGGCGTCGGGCTCGACTGCTCCTGGCCGCGGCAGAGAAAAGTCAATCTTTAAGTAGACTTAAATCTGCTAAAACTATATCTCAAACATAAATGTGACAGTGAGAGTAAAGAAGGAAAGAATACTTAATTCCTACAATTTCCATGAAAAGTATAGCAACATGTATGTAGAGTCTTAGAGGCAGCTACAGCTTCAAGTGGAACACGCAAAAGGCACTGGAGAGGTACAGTGAGTTCCTCTCTCTCTTTGCATATTCCTTGTGATTAATACAAAAACATTGGAGAGACTGAAACCTATTTTAATTTCTACAACAAATGATGTGCTTAGAAAGTTTCTAGACTTGGGAGATTGCATCTAACATTCTTTCTCGCCCAAACAAGATAGTAACTTATAATTTACTTATTTGTTGTCTGCTGCTAATGCCACTTTTTCCACAAAGGTAGCACAACAATTTCAATGTATCCTACAAACACTCCTGAACCCAAGACAGAAATAAAGCTAATAACATTGGATTAAAGGAATGAAACATATGTTATAGACTGCACTTTAATAAAGGTAATATAGTCACAGCTTCACAAATTTTTACTTTGGTTTTACATATGTGTTAAGTTACAGCTAAATTTTTAACCTGTGTTTATTCCACTTCATACACTAAAGAATCAGAGGGTTTTTCAATGATTAGCATTGTGAGTAATGGTAAAATGAGCTGCAGTCTGAAAAAAAAAAAAAAAACAAAACCCAAACATAAGGTAATATGCTTTGGAAAATTACTATGTTAAATTCAGCTATGGAGTAAGGGAAAAAAACCCACCTAAAAACAAAAAATATGAGGCAGAGATACAGATGCAATCTGTGGGGCATTAACAGATATATAACCTACATTTGCAACATGATAGAACTCCACCAAAAACTATGTAATTTAGGATAATAGATTCATAATCAGAGACATCATTATAGACCAGGAAAATGATAGACCTGTTTCTGACATCAATGAGCCTATATCTAGAGTAATGTCTGTGGATATGACTCCACAGTACTATGACAGAAACACTGAAGTATGTTATTAAGCAGATACTCTACTTTCAAGGGATGGTTGACATCTCATTCCTATGAGCCTGAATTTACTGGTTTCATTTTGATTTCCTACAAAAAAATGCCCTATGTAATCTCAGTTCTGGATATCCATCCATCTTCATAATGCCTGAACCCATTGTCCTGATTTAATGAAACTCTAAATACTTCAAAGTTTTTAACTTACTACAGATTTGGTGAACACCAGCCACCAGAGTAAGGTTGAACTTAATACCACCGCTGAATGAAATACTGCATTAGAAATGAGATAGTTATCTCTTTTGTCTGAATTTGCTAACATTTCTATCTGCATGAAGGACAGTAGTATTATTTTGCCAACACACATGAAGCCATTTAATTGAAACATGAGTACTTTACTTCAAATCTCATTCCCATCTGCCCAAAGGGAACTCTTCTAGCTGCAGAATTTAGTTCTGTGTATTAACCAATGTTAAAACATAACAATTCAATTAATTATATATTAATAATTGTTAGCCATGACATTATATACACTTAGGAATAATGTCACCTAGTATAATTTTTCAATTTGTCTTGTTTTCAGAAATATTACAATCCTAACCAGGAGCAGAGCAGTTTGGTGGGCACTGGTGGCAGGCCCAGTCCTGGGCATCAAGCACCTCCTTGGGACAGGAACAAGCCAAGGCTGAGCTGTGGTGTCAGCCTGCAGGTGAGGGTCAGAATCAGTCTTTGGAGAAATAAAAGGATAGAAAGGAAAGCAATCTCATGTGTGAAGTCTCTGACTTTGCTAAGACTTTGTCTCTAATCTTTACAGCATGATTTTAGGTATTAAGTAAATTAAAGGCATAGCTATAAACATCACTCATTACAAGTCAATGTAATATGAAAACATTTGAATGCCAGTGATGTTATATCATACACATTCATTTCAGTTTTTAATTCAGTTATGATTAATAGGAAGTTAACAGAAGCATGAATCACACTCCAGCTGAGTATACAAGTAGCTCAGCAAAAGAAGATTAAGATGTATTTATTCATGACTATGCAAAGTCATTGCCTGAGCGGTGTTTAATACAGACATTGGGTGTTTGGAGATTGAGTCAGGTTTAGACTTTTGGGGACTTTGCCAGAAACTGTAGTAGAAGTTTGTCCTCTTCAGCCCACGTGCTGCATGAATGGCATTGTTATCTGCCTTAGGATGTGTCTCCTCATGGTTTCTGGTTGCTTTGGCGGCTCATCACTTAAGTTATTATTGTTTAGAAGATGCTGGAAAAGGATGTGAAGCCTAGGAGGAAAGAGCATGCTTTGGGAGAGTTTGAACTGCTGCCATTTTGTCCTGTGCATATCTGAACAGTCTAGTAAGTCATAAATTGTACAGAACATGTATAATTACCTTAAAACTTTTAAGGCTTATGCATGTTTTTAAAAACATATATAAACTATTCTGCAGTAATTGAATGAGCCCAAGACAACAGAAAAGAAGTAGGTTGCTAAAGAGTCATAGAATCATATAATGGTTAGAGTTGGAAGAGACCTTAAAGATCATCAACTTCCAAACCCCATGCAATGGGCAGGGACACTTCTCACTAGACAAGGTTGCTCAAAGCCCCATCCAGATTGGCCTTAAACACTTCCAGGGATGGGGCATCCACAACTTCCCTGGTCAATCTGTTCCAGTACCTCACCACCCTCACACTAAAGAATTTCTTTCTAGTATCTAATCTAAATCTTCCCTCTTTCAATTTAAAACCATTACCCCTGGTCCTGTGACTACACTCCCTGATAAAGAGTCCTTCCTCTCCAGCCCTCCTATAGGCTCCCTTCAGGTATTGGAAGGCTGCTATAAGGTTTTCCAGGAGCCTTCTCTTCTCCAGGCTGAACAACCCCAGCTGTCTCAGCCTGTCTTCATAGAAGAGGTGCTGCAGCCCTCTGATCATCTTTGTGGCCCTCTGATGGACCCATTCCAACAGGTCCATGTCCTTTCTACGTTGAGGACTGCAGAGCTAGACACACTACTCCAGATGGGGTCTCACAAGCACAGAGTAGAGGAGTAGAATAACCTCCTGAGGGGTAGAATCACCTCCCAGTGAATGTAAAGAATAATAAAAAAAAAAAGAGTTGTTTACTAGACTGAATAAAAGAATACATCTATGTGGGAAACAAAAAGCAAGGGAAAATTCTCTGAAAACAGCAATTTGCTGCTTCAGACTAGCATTTTGTTTCTTATGTATAGGTGACCAAGGGGACATGAAGGTTGTTTTTTTTCCAGCTTGTTCTCTTCTTGACTTTTTTTTTGCCCATTTTGTAGATTTCAAAGGTTCAGAGCTTTTCCCTTCTTTGATTTTTCTTAGAAAAAAATAAATGTAGTGCTGATTTGTAATTGTCATTACTCCATGGAAATAGAAATTAATTGTTTCAGTGTTTTTCAGTGTTTTGCAAGACTATATTAAAGATATCCAAACCACAGGTTCACTGCGATTTGTAGATCCAGACAGATTAGTACTGTGTTTAAAAAAGAAACTTCACAGTGAAGAAGCAGACAGTGAGGCTTGTTAATTACTATCCAGGCTCAGAAGTGCCCTGGAGGATTTTGTTCTCATAGAGTCTCCTTTTATGTCTTGCAGCTGGGAAACACAGTTTGCCCTTTTCATGGAAAAGAAATATCTGGCACCCAGAGCTTGAATACCTCATCTATTTCAGGGCTTTTAGCAAAACTTCCACAGCACCAGGTACCTTCACTCAGTTTCTAAAAGAAAAAAAAATATTCCTGACCTCCCCTGTGGGGAACAATTTATCCACAGTGAAAATTTGTATTTTGTCTGTGTTATCCAGACGTGCAATTTTCATATTATTTCCATATCTATTTTATGCAGAGGTTCATGTATTAGCACTCTGCTCAGAATTTGCAGACCTGTTCTGTGTGATCACGGAGTACATATATTATCAAGTTGTTTTCAGAAGTATCATAACAATTTCCTCATGAAATATAGAAACAACATTAAAATTAGAAGTCTGAGGAGGGATTGCATAATTAAAATGTCAGTAATGACTTATCTTTTAGAAAAAGAACATAAATCTCTGTTTTTACAAATGTATCATTGCATTTCACTGGTAGCTAGTTTTCCCAGGAGTAACGGGATAATTAGAAAGATTTGCTGCATACATAGAAAAATATCTTTTGTAGGTAAATTCCCTCAGCAGGATTTATTTTAATAAAAGGATCAGACTGAAAATAAACACTTTCATTTTATGGCACAGTTACTACCAGTGACATATTACTGCAGTGAACTCTGATTTCTTTCTAGTCTAGCATCATATTTCACTTCTTGCCCCTTCTGTTTAGAATGTATAGCACTGTAATGTTGCTAAGTAAAAGAAAAACTGCTCATTGTTTGTTACTACTCAGTAACTTGGACTTTTTAATTACACTTAGATGGATTTAAATTATGAAAATGAGTAAAGTGAAGCTCAGGGAGAGACATTTCATAAGGAGGAAATGCAGAGGTAGTGTTATAACACCCAAGTACCTGCAGACATATGCTTTTTCTGCCTGTTTTTCACTCTGGTCTTCTCTAAAGAAATTCTTGCCAGCAAGCCATACAGCCGTATTAGGACAATGTTGTGCTCAAGTCAATAGCCCTAAGAAGAGCTACCCAGTATAAGCTCCTCTACAATCAATAAGATGAAAGCACTATATCAGTCCTAGAGTGTCATCAAATCTCTTTCAGCTGATGGAGAGGAACTACTTTCTCCTTGTAATTGCATCTATTGGGCACCACTATTATCTCTGGTTCTAGCAATATCATCTTTTCCTGTGGCATGCCTTTTACATTTTTCTTATTCAGATATATCTTTTTTATCCCTGAGAGTGTTTTTTATTCCAAGAATGTATTTTAATATGTGGGTTTTTTTCCAATAGCTGATGACCAGCTCTTGTGAAACTGAAGGTCATACTACAGATAAAGTTGTTGAGAACTGTAGCTAAGGCTCCGTACTGAAGGTATCGTACTGGGGCTGTGCTGGAAATTCTGCATAAATTCAACTTGTCTACAGATCTTCCTGATAGGCCAGACTGAACAACATTAGTGTTGAATGCTGTCCTCTGCCTCTTGCCTCATCTTCTGAGACATTCCCTTCCCTGGAGGCTTGCAAAAGTCTGTCCCCGGGTGATAGGTATTCCAGGGCTTGGCTTCAATTGCAGCAATCATGAGCGGTGAGGATGAGCCCCATCATTCCTCTTGACAGCAGCCTTTACTGGGTCCAACAGTGGGGGTACCCTAATAAACAGGGAAGTCAGGGAGGCAGACTTCAAAATACCTCAAAATACTTTAACTGCTCACTGAATTTGAAGCATTAGTCTCACTGCTAAATACCAATTTTAATCTTGGCTAATATAGAAGTTAACTTCTCATGCAATTTTAGGAGTTAAGACTAATAAAGGATGACGCCGTTCACTTATTAAGTGGTATAGAATGCAAAGCATCCTTAGATAAGTACCTGTACTGCCTGCTTTCTCACTTCCAGATCTTCAGCAGAGATCAAGCATGAAAGATTTCCACCCCCAGAAGGGCACTTTTATTCAAACATATAAATGAGACAACTTCAGGTAAAACTGGGGCCTCTTTGCATTGTAACATCAATTTCTACCACTGAGTACTATATAATTATAGCATCATAAATTACAGATATAGCTATGGAGCACCTGATGCTTTTAAGGGTGTATTCTGTCAATCAACTTAACACAGTTGTGTAATGCAGCATGGTATAAACTGAGATTTATTAGCAATTAACATATGCTTTTATTTTACTTCCAAAAGTATTCGCTACTAAAAATGAGTGTTCTACATAAAAATGCTTTGTGATTACTTCAATTCTTCAATAGATGCTGAAACTAATATAGTACCTGATTGAATTAAAATATTAAATTGCTTCTAGTTTGTGAAAAGGATAAGAATAACTGTGACAGCTACTTTACTCCTGTTGCATTGTAGAAATGTACGTTTATGACATGGAAAATGAGGAGTCACTTTCTGCCCAGCAACTCAAAAACATTAAAACCTTATGTCCCTTCTCCTAAATTCATTATGACTGCTCACTTTCTGTATTTTGGAGATTCACATGGAACTGGAGTTTGTACAATATAGTTTTATCTATTATATAGCACAGGATATCTAGAGATATGAGCACCTAAGGATGCAGGTAAATACTGAATTTTTTTAATATCTCTTTACATGCTAACTCTAATGACAGTCAAATATTCCTCTGTGCCTTTGAAATTTACAGCTATTGCAGACATCTAAATATGCCTTTTCAATGTTTTTTTCTTTGTCAGTTGCAAAGACAGGATTTCCTAGCTTGTCTGTGACCAAGAATGAATTGTTCTAGGTCACACAAAGGAGGCTGTGAAGCAACAACAGCACTGAACTTATTTCACTCATAACCAGAAAATGGGCACAGCTTGGGGAAAAATGGGTAAGGGAGGGCAGTGTATCCTATGTAAAATATGGCAATGTATGGGGCAGAAATGCCTGGAGGAAATTAGGAAAGAACAGGAAGAATCTGAAGTCAGCCTATGAGAATGGCAGGTAGTTATGTTTTAAAGGCTGCAACGTTGTCCTTGTTTAAATATTGTGGAGACAGTGGCCTGAGGCAATTGCACAGATTAACTAACTACCCTGTTTATGATGATGCCCCTTAATTTAAGTGCAGGCACAGGTCCTACTCCACACTGCTTTGTGCTGGGCTGTGTGGGAATAGGAATACTGCAAACACACTCTTGGCTGCTAAACACATCTCTGCAGCCCTGCCCCAGGTGACAACATCTATTTTCAATAAACTAGAGTTTGTTGTTAAATGACAAAGAATGAAACAACATTACATTGAGGGACAATTAAGTGGAACATGAGCACATCTAATGCATTCCCTAAACATAGGTGCTTTACCCATGATACGTCAATAAACACCTTTTCATTATTATTTTTCCTTGTATTTTATGAAAAACCCTACACATTTTGTTTGATACAGAAATGCATTATTTCATGTGGTTAACACATTTGTGCTTAATGTATTCATAAAGGATCATTTTAGCCATTGGGTATATTCCAAAGAATGGATGGAATTTTGGGCCCTTGGCACTGAAGGAAGAATAACTTAGAAGAGGGAATGACTTCTAGGAGGTACATCTAGGAGCATACTTTAGAGCAAGGGTCTCTCTCTGAAGTATTGGCTTGAAAAGAATGAACTGATTACTGAGGACATGGAATGGAGGAAACAAGTTTGCAGGAGAAGATTGCTGTTAGTTTTGCAATGAAGAACTACAATTGCAGAAGAAATAAATGTCGTTGTACAGAGTAATTGTCTGGGATAAAAAAGAAAATATTTATGCCAACTTCTGTGTATCTAAGACTGACCCCATCATTCAAAGCAAAGAGAGGTATACATTTTAATTTTTCTGATTTTTGCTCTTTCACTTGAGAAAAGGACCAGTGTTGACTCAAACAACAGATACCTATGCAATATAGACATTTTTAACAAAGAAGTTGGAAGAATAATCAAAAGTAAAAATCCAAATCCTAGGAAGCAAAAATCAGTGAACTGGAAGGAGGAAACTTTCAGAAATTCTCTAAT
>VZTM01009627.1:13771-36838 GCA_013400555.1 Jacana jacana | reverse complement strand
AGGTGAAATCAGTGGCAAACACTATAGCACCCTGCATTTTTGTTTGTTTCAAATCTTATTACACAGAGTTTCTCACTCTGCAGCCTTCAAATCCCCATCCCAAATCAGTCTTTCATACCATTAAGAGATTCAGTACCACTAAGTTGCTCACAGCACGGCCGGCTCTTAACCAGGTGGTATGAGATCAGCCAGGCATCTCTTGAAATAATCAGATGATATTTTCATCATCCTTCACAATCACCACCAAAGGAAAAACAACAGCTCATTGAATGAAACTAAACTTACACCATGGGCCTGTTTATCCTAAAAAGGGCACAGGCTGGATGAAAACTAAGCTCAACTTGGTAACGCTGAAAATGTTTTCAGACTTGGCTAGCATTTAAAGCCATCCTAACTTGACAACTTATCCTGTAACGATTCTGCATCTAATTCTGCCGGATATAACAACCTGTTACATAAACCTAACACAGATGCTACTCTTCGCAGAAAACTTTCAAAGCACACATGCACAACACGTGTCACATTTTGTTACAGCTTTGCATAGCACCTATGTTCCTTAGTGGACCACCAACCTTCTCCAATCCTGGATTCTCAAGAGGAGTAGCTTAATGAAAACAGCATCCAACACTAATCCCTAAACTCAAGGAGGAGTCACTGACTCCCACAAGAGAAGCCTGGACAATAGCATGCCACCAGAAGCAAATGCATGGCAACAGACCCACCCTAAAGTACATTATTTTTGCAACTGGCTTTCTCATTCTCATTTCAGCACCTATGCATTTCCATCTTCACTTGCACACGCCTTCCAATGAATAGAAAATGCTTCTGCAATGTGGTATTGCCTCAGTGTCAGTTGCTTCATAGTTTAAGGTACTTCACATCAGCAGTGGAAAACAAACTATTCCTTGTTGAGTGCAAAAGGGATGAAATTTTTGCCAGAGTTCAAGCACTCAAGTCTATCAGATTTCCTGTGAAAAATATCTGCAAGCCAGCACACACACAATAAGGAAAGTGTTTCTTAACCTGCTATTAATCAGACAGCATAAATCCTAGGCTTTGATTTCAAAGCTGCTAAGATATGGTTTGACTGCAGTTTCAGTATGATGTGCTTCTCCATTCAACTGCAGATTCAGGAGATCAAAAAAAAAATCTGACACTTAAGAAAGTGTTGTCTAAAAGCCAAGTGCTTGGAAAGAGGGTGAGAGCACACATGTGCATGGAGAGAGGAATTAAGAATCTCTCTGAAAATCATCTGAAAATCTTATCCAAACAAATAACCTTTTTGAAGTTCTTCACAGATCAACATCCAACAATCCAACTGTCATGTTCAAGCTCATGTTTTTCTCATTAAATAATGGAAACAAAGGAGCCCAGGAGTCTTTAAAAAAAAAAAAAAAAAGTCTCTTTTAAATGCTAAGATTCACCTCCAATACACAATACACTTCAAATGGATGACAGAGCTAGAACCCTTTCTGGTACACAACAGAGTTGGAGGCAAACACATACATTCATCTTCACATTAAGTCAGTGGATTTTCCTTTCTTACCTCAGCTTTTTTTCCATCTAAAAACTTAACATGAAGTCAGAATGTGTCTGCATCCTGTTCTTGCAATACACTTAACAAGTCATCTAATTGTTTAACATAGTAGTTTTATTCAGAACATTCCTGGACACTAACACACTTACTGAAGTAACAATCATTTGACAATTTGAGTGGGTAAAAATAGAGACAATTTCAGATGACTGTTCACTCTTCATTAAAAAAAAATAAAAATAATAATAAAAAAAAACATTAAAACTTGACTAATCCAGGTAGGAATAATCCCAATGGAATATTCCCTGAACAAAAACTGGGCAAGGAAAATCTTGCCAATTATTAGTGTAAGCAACAATATGCAAAGGAACAAAGTACTCCAAGACTTGTACACGTTCTTTTCCCCTGCAAATTATTCCAATAACATGGATTTAACAATTAACTGCCTCATTCCCTACTAACAACCCCTATGCCATGCAAAAGGCTACATGTGAATGCCAAGGAAAAAAGCAACACCCTGGCTGACAAAACCCCTGCCTCTGTAACTGTGCCAACAAGGACTACACACAAACCATCACTACCAGGCACTGTGCTGTTACACCTACCTCTTCTTCCCAAGTACAACACTGACTAGCCAGAGTTTTCATCCTTCTTTCCCTGCACCCCCCCTCCTTTTTTTTTTTTTTTAATGGAAATAAAATAGGATGGAAGCAGAAGAGGGAAAAGAAATTAGAAAGTTGAAAGTGCCACATGAAACATTCAAGGGATTTACCAAGCATGCATTCATTATAAGCCACATTAATAGTGCCTAATAGTTTATTACTAATGTATTCTATATGTTGGTAAAGGTCTGGGTGGAGTTTTCTGTGCATCTCACCACAAAGCAATGATTTAATTATTTTTGCCACAAGAAAATGAATCACTTCCACACACTGTGAAATACAAGTTAAAAATGGGGGAACATTTGTTCCATTTGTCCTTTCTAGTAGTTTCTATGCAAGGAAACCTCAGAAGCTGGAAAATGAGAATCCACTCCCTAATCCCTTCCCCTACTTTCTGAATCATCATGTTGGTTATTTCTCAGTTGTTAATGGCTCCAATTTCTACACATTAGAACAATAATCTCCCAACAGCCCCAAAAACACTTGAGGGCTGACTGCTACCCTTGCAGACAGCAAGTAAAAATTTTACAAGGGCTGCCCTTCTTCACGAACAAAGCTCTGTCTCACCCCAAAAGCTTGACCTGTATATAATTGTCTTCCATTGTTTTATGAAACATGGATGACAATCAGTTAAATCTCCAACTTATATTTTTGCATTAAGAAAACACAAACTTTGAGTTGGCAAATAGTGATTTGCATTAGAAGTACGATTTTAACAATAACACTGCTTCTGGGTAAAACACAAAAATGGAAGGCTTGTTTCCATACTTCCTGTCAACCTTGCACCACATTCGTCTGAAGAGACACATCACTTGACCAATGCTTTCCAATTCTTAAGTATTGCCCACTGTTGTCAGTAGTTCCCAAACTCTGGCTGCACATCACAGAACCCTCATGGTTGGAAAGGACCTCTGAGATCACCAAGTCCAACCATACACACACAAAATACCCCTACAACCTTGGCCACTAGAGCCTGCCCTGAAGTGCCACATCTACACATTTCATAAATACCTTCACGGATGGTGATGCAACCACCTCCCTGGGCAGGCCATTCTAGTGCCTGACCACTCTGTCAGTAAGGTAATTCTTCCTAATATCTAATCCAAACCTCCCCTGCTGCAACTTCAGACTATTTCCTCTGGTCCTGTCATTATTTCATTGGGAGAAGACGCCAGCACCCACTTCTCTACAACCTCCTTTCAGGTAGTCATAGAGGGCAATAAGATCTCCCCTCAGCCTCTTCTCCAAATTAACCATGCCCAGTTCCCTCAGCCTCTCCTCATATGATTTGTTCTCGAGATCCCTCACCAGCTAGGTAGCTCTCCTCTGGACGTGCTCCACCACTTCAATGTCCTTCTTGTAATGAGGGGCCAAGAACTGAACACTTCCCTATTCCTGCTAGCCACGCTATTCCTGATACAAGCCAGGATGCTGCTGGTTGCCTTGGCACACTGCTGGCTCATGTTAAGCTGACTCTCCACCAGCACCCCAGTTCCTTTTCTGCCAGGTAGAGTTCCAGCTACTCTTCCCCAAGCCTGCATGGGGTTGCTACGACCAAAATGCAGGACCTAGCACTTGGCCTTAGTGAACCTCATACAATCGGCTTTGGCCCATTGATCCAACCTGTCCAGGTCCATCTATAGAGCCTACGTACCCTCAAGCAGATCAACACTCCTACTGTGTTGTCATCTGCAAAAAAAAATAGTTTGGGTGTGCTCAATCCCCTCATTCAAATCATCAATACAGATATTAAACAACGCTGGCTGCAAAACTGAGCCCTGAGGGACACCACTGGTGACCAGCTGCCAACACGATTTCACCCCATTGTTCACAACTTCCTGGGCACGGCCATCCAGCCAGTTTTTTACCCAGTGGAGAGTACACTTGTCTATGCCATGATTATCAGTTTTCCCAGGAGAATGCTATAGGGAACATTGTCAAAGGTCTTAAAGTCCACGTAGCCAATGCCCACAGCCTTCCTCCCATCCAAAAGGCAGGTCACATGGTCACAGAAAGAGATCAGGTTGGTTAAGCAAGACCTCCCTTTCATAAACCCATCCTGGCTCTTCCTGATCCCTTGGCTGCCCTGCACCTGCCATGAGAGCTCACTGAAGATAATCTCAGGCACCCCTCCCAGCCATCTTTACACAGGGTGCATCCTGATCATATGGTTTTGCCATCACCTGCACTTTAAAGTTTATGTTACATTTGAATTGTCATTTAAAACCTCATTGTACTTGCCTTAAAAAAAAAAAAATCAGTACCAAGAACCTACAAGACAAAGGGGCAAGGAGGAAAGTAAAATAAATTAATATCCTCCAGTTGCTTCACTTGATGCTTCCACCTCTTTGGGCAAAGGGCTCCTCAAGTGCTCTGAGCCACATCATGGGACCCACAGTTTTATTTGCAGGGAAACAAGGTGCCAGACCAACTTCATTAGAAAAAACTTCAGTCAGAGAGCAGAAGCAAAGGGCACCTGCACAATCGCTTCTTTCTCAAAGAGTCTAATTCTTACTTACAGTATCAAAAAGATCTATTTTTTTCATAATTAAAATAACAAAAAAAACCTGACAAGTATTCTGGAAAAAACTCATTTTTCATGCACTTTTTCATTTCACTGGAAATCATTCCCTCATAACTAGGGAAAAAACACCTTATTGTTTATGATTTCCCAATGTAACTGATAATACTGAAAAGATAACAATCCAGAGAAGATAAGAGATTTCTCAAAGCAACATAAAATGCATTTCAAAGCAATGTCCTACTGGCTTAATTGGCCAATTACACTCTTTCTCAGGATGTGATCTGTTACATCAGACTCAGTAAGAACTATTTAGAACTGCCCTACTTTGCAGTAAAACATGCATGTGCGTATGCAAGCATAAGTACATAAAAATAACTTCTACTTTACAGTGATCTATATGCTTCTTTGGGTCTCTCTGCTTCTTGGAAGTTTTCCAACACCATCATATTTGGCAAGGGCTCCTTCATAGCTTGACATACAAGTTCTTAAATATTACACTTTGCCCTCAGGCCACTCACTTCTCCATATTAATTCCATTTAGGAAATGGGGTTTGCATTTATGCTGGGTCATCGCTAGCGAGCACAATTGCTGAGCAGTAAACTTTAAATTAATATTTTGCTCTAGTTCTGTGGTCTTAACCCTGGCAGAGGCTGCTAGTTTTCATGGCTTCTTTACTGGAGATCCTGGGTTACTCAGAAATTTACAGTGATTTGAACTGTTAGTTTACCACTGGAGATTCAACTGGAAACACTTATTTTTATCAGAAGCAGATTATTACCTTAGTTTAGTCAGTGGTAAAACAAACACACACCATGCACACAGACAGTTGAATTCCCATAGGATAAACAGAGTGTGAGCTTGCCCTGACTTTGCACTTGCCAGTGTAGGAGCACACACATGAATCATTGCTGTGGAATAGGAAGCGTAGCAAGTTCACAGCTTTTACTGATTATTCAGCACAAACTAACTCAGCTGCCTGCACACTCTGAGCAATTACACTGCAATTCTACATCCATTTGCAAGCTGCACAGGTGGATGGTGGATGCACCAGTAGTGGTGGCATTTGAGGTTTAGATCCTCAAAAATCATACTCGCAACAAGAGCAGAGTTCAGAGCAGCCTTACAGCACTTTCTGGCAGCCCTACCTGAAGCCCCACAGATGATCTGTTTATGGAGAAAGGAAAGGATTTCCTCCTCGCAGATTGAGGAGAAACACATTTCCAAGCCTCGAGAGCTGCTCACTTAGCTTATAACCTCATCATCTACGAGGAGGGCAGAGTGCAAACATAGCTATTAAGGAGCTTCAATGTTAATAAAATTAAATGTTTTTAAATAAAACATCTGGCATCAGCTGTTTCTATAAGCTGTTTTTATTTAAGTTTCCACCCTAAAATATTGGGCTCCTCAGCTATTTTCACATGTAAACCTGAATGCCAAATTAGACTATCTTGAAAAAAGTTGTCCTAGGAAAAAACGTAAGAATTATTCACACGCTTTTTGGTTTGGCACTGTATTTGGTATGTAATGGACTGGGAGAGACCTAAGCACAACAGTATTTTTGCAATACATTTTGCAATGGAAATAATTTTTGAAGAAAAGCACTCTTATTGCATTAATTTGCCAGCAGTAATCATTAAAATTCAAAAATAGCAAATCTTTAAATGTTCCACAGATACCTTAGCACAGATGTAAATTTTTCCCTTGACAAGAGAGAGCAGCAAGTAAACTCCAGGGCAAAGTGAGGGAGAAGGAAACACAGCTGTTTCAGTATTGACAACCACAAACTATAAAGTCATGAGTCAAACTCTCAAAAAGGACAAAAAAAACCCCAAACAACCCCCAGAACCAAAAACACACCCACAAAAATAACACAAAGGACAAAACTAGACCACAGAACATTTCAGTGCTTGGGATTTGAGATTCTGGCCCACACCCTAAATACCTACCTGAGATTTTTCATGCTACTTTAAGACACATAGGGTAAGATGACAGGGTCCCTTGACATTTCACAAGCATCAACTCCAAGACCTGCCCCAGGTTTACAAGCATAAGCTCCAAGATCTCCCCAGGTCAGGTCTACCAATCCCAGACTCCTGCTCTTCCAAACCAAAAACTGAACAGAAGGGAAAGAGCTCATGAAGCCATCACCTGCCATCTGTTCCAAGCTGGGGAAGGTGCCACTATGAATGTTGGCTCCTTCTCAGCTAGAAGGAACATGGCTGAACTTGGAAGACTGGGAGTGTTGGGAGAAGAGCAAACCCAACTCTGTTTCCCTGTGAAGGACATATCGTACATCACTGAAAGTCAGGGTATGCAATCCCTCATGACTTGTTTTCTAAGCCACTTGCCAGCAGGTTCTGACGTGGCAGAAATGAAGTTGTAAGGTACAGTGACTGAATTCATAGAATCATATAGGTTGGAAGAGACCCTTGGGATCATCAAGTCCAGCCATCAGCCCTACTCTACAAGTTCTCCCCTACACCATATCCCTCAACACCACATCCAATCTACTCTTAAATACAGTCAGAATTCCCCATCAGATGTCCCCAGGTTCAACCACAAACCAGAGATACTTGCGATTGCTGTAATTTCTATTGCATAGAAACATTGCTTATTGCAGAGAAATTGCTCCCTCCTGGCCAGATCAGCAAATTAGGTGACCGCAGGTTCTTTCCACAAGCCCAGACTCATCTTGTATTTTGTGTATTCTGGTGTAAGCAAAGCAGCTTGTAGTCTCTGACATAGATATATTCATAAAATGTTTACTTCCATACCATCAAGCCAGCTTTTGAGCTGAGAAAACAAGCTTTAGTCTGCAGCAATTTTATGCAATTTTGCTACTTTTTATTCAGATAATTTCTAAATACATTTTACAAGTGTTCATTCCTTAAACTACAAAAGTAGTGGCATTTTACTACTAGAAGAAAAGCTTAATTTAACAACCACCATCTTCAAGATACCTTGTCAAGAAGATCCACTGACAAGAAAGCCTCATAACTGGTCAATAATTTGTGTGTTGGAACATTCAAGTGTTAATTGCCTCCATCCTACTTCAAGGACACATCCTTCAAAGTCAGATGTCTCATTTGTCAGGCTCTCTGAAATACATGCACATTTGCTTAATTATTCTTGATTACATGCTTCAGGAGCGTGAATGCTCAGAGATGCCTTGCCTATTGTTCTGATGCAGGGAAAGTGTACGGGACTGGTTATTCTATTTCATTTCACTGTGGAGCAATATCACAAGATAACTATGAGAATGCATTTTACAGTTCCACCCACAGATTAATTACACCATTCTATTTTTAAAAGAAAAAAAAAGTAATAAAGACATTTACTGAGGATTAAAAATTAAAGAGATATAAAACATGGGTACTGATAGCTGTTATCATCAAACTTTGGGAGGAAATTAAAAAAGTATCAACTTGGCCATCCAAAAAAACAATTTATTTAGTTAGAAATCACTTCAATAGAAATGTAATCTATGGCCATTTATCTTGCAACAAGTAGAGTTCTAGCTAATCATTCACTTCAAAACATGTTTCAACATCTGAACCTGATACTTTATAGACTGGAATACTGCTGCCCTGTATAAAGTCTTGAATTTTCCAAAGTTTACCATAACCTCTTGGCTATATAACAACCTGAACACATCTAAAATCTAACCAAAGAGCTTGAGACACAGCAGGAGGGTCCCACTTAAGGAAATCCTTGAAATTTTCCTTGGGAAATCCATACGGCTATTCAAGGTTTGAGAAAGTCAAGAACAAAAGAGGCATCGCTTGAGTATCTCAGTGGCTCAGCCCCACGCAACATTGTGTTTCTCTACAGTTCTGAACCTTTCTAGTCCTTGCACCTGCATAAGTACAAATGATAACACACAACATACAAAGAGCATCTTAAGCGTAACACAAGAAAGACTCCCATATCCCACCTGCTCTAAGTGTGTACCAGCTTCCTAAACTAATTCGGTCCCCTTGATACAAAGAAGCTTGCCTTGATTAGGGTTTTTTGTTTGTTTGGGTTTTTTTGGTTTGGTAGTTTGGGGGGTTTAGTTGGGTTTTTTTGTTTGTTTGTTGTTTTTTGTTTTGTTTTGTTTTGTTTTGTTTTGTTTTGTTTTTTCTTCAGTGCATGTTTTTATTGTGACCATCCACCAAATTTTTCAAATTCAGCATTTGGTCAGACTAATAACTAACCATTACAGAAATAAAACTATTCAGATGAACTAATACGTTTTTTTCTAAGCACAAGTAAATCACTACAATGAGCAAATCAGTGTCTACTGTTTGTAGCAACACCATGACAATCATCCACAGGCACCTCCCTTCATTTTTCTTGCTGTTTGAATGGAGAAACATTATGGAGACAGCATCAAAAGAAAGCTGTCCTAAGCTGAGAGCATCTTCCAACAGTCAACTAATACAAATGCACTATGTCCAAACTAATACAAAAACCAGCATGGGATCATAGGATCTGCCAGTTTGCAGTACTGCTTCAAGAAGTGAGCCACATTTTTATTAGACAAAAAACAATTTAACTTTCAAATGCATCCCCAACTTCTTCACGTAAAAAAGTTACAAGAAGTTTTCATTCTCACAATTGTGCTAATCGCAAAGTGCAAGCCAGCAAAAAATACAGTACGTACGCAGGAAGAGAATAGTAAAGAACCCTGCCAAGCTCCATTGCCCTCAGCAAAATCTGAATCAAGCCCAGAAAGAACAGCAGCATCAAGAGGGAAAACATCTGGCATCCAACTTAAATAGGACTCACCCCACCCAACAAAAATTACTTGGGACAAGGCGTTTAGAAGGAATGCACAAACATCAGTGCTGAACTGATTTGTCAGAAGTACTTCAAGACACCTTATCTGATGAACAGAAACCTTGAAAAGCTTATTCCCAGAGGAAGTCTCCATTGATCCCACTGTATTGTCTGAAGCAGCTTCTGCATTCCGCGGTTAAGGACTGTGTTACCTTGTGATATACCATTAGGGCCTGTTAAGACATGCCCATAAAAAGAACTTGGGCAATAAGATGGTAATTTAAATACATAAACTTCTTAATAATTCTTGCTCACTGCATCAAATCACAAGTAAACAAAGGAAAAAAGCATTACCTGTCATGGGCACGTTAACAAAACAGCCAGCCCATCTAAATTACCTGCACAATAGCTCCTCACATAATTAAGCGTTCATAAAGTAACTTGTGTTGGGAATAACAAAAAAACACCATGAAACAACAGGAAAACAAACCATGAATACATGACAGATTTGAAAAGAAAGGCAGTTTTCCTCCACGCTCTTATTGACCTGTTTCCTGCTTGTGACACCTTCTGCAGTGCCAGAAGACATGGCCACCACTGCTTAACCAGTTGGTCATCCTGGCAGGGGAAAAAAAAAAAAAAAAAATCCTTCTCCCTAGGCAAAAAAAGGTAAAAATCCCCACACCAAACAAAAACCCCACCATATAAAAAGTAACCCAATTCTCCTGAAACCCACAGCTATTCTCAAAGAGGCAAACAGCAGCAGCAAGCGTTGTGGACACGGGACAACAGTCCCATCCCTGTTCATGTTTTGCTCAGTGTTAAAGAGGACACATGTTGGGCTTTCTCCTTCCCTAAACAGAAGTTCAGATTCTGCCGGAGCAGGTAGAAGCTACCAAAAGCCTCTTTTTCATTATATTCAGTAACAGAAGAGGACTTGTTTGAAACTGTATGAGTGCATGTGTTACTCATACCTGCTGCTTACAGATACACATCATAAACCTCCAGCCTAACTTCTACCATCTTCTTCTTCCCTTTTGAAGAAAAATCCTTCTCGTTTTTCTTTTGGAAGGACTGCATGTGTGAAAACAGATACCTGCAGCCTCTCGCACCAATAATTTGTGAGATTGTGTTTCCTGCATGGTTTATTTATTTGTAAGTCTCCTTTCNTTCTAAAACTTCCTTTTGTAGAAATTTTTAAAAAAAAAAAAAAAAAAAAAAAAAAAAAAAAAAAACAAAAAACAAAAACAAAAACAAAAACAAAACAAAAAAACCACAACAAAACTCTTCAGTTTTTCCTGGGCAAACAGGAACACTTAGCAAAAGTCGTTGAAAACAGCTGGACTGTGAGACATCCTAGGTACTTTTAACAGAAGTTTCCACAGTTTAGGATCTAAAATTTTAGAAATGCCATGAATATCCAGCTACTAAATCCTTCATTCAGAGTTCTGCAAGCTTCAGTGACCCTGATAAACACAGCAGCCTGTGCATGGCAGAGGGGCAGGTCCTGAGGTAGCCTAATCTCAGAAAATTAAAAGCTTTGAAGATTAAGAGCAGGACCTTGAAATGACCCAGTGAGAAAGAGAGAAAGACTAAGTGGTTTCTGCGGCCAGGCCCTCTTAAGACAGCAGGCTGCTAACCCTCAGTGTCCACAGCCAGCAGCTCCAGCTCAGGAGCACTCCAGCTCTGAGCTTTGGTCTCTGCAGGGGCAAAAGATCAGAGATGCAAGGCCCAAAAAGAAGAGTTTAGTTTGCTAGAAGTCTGGGATGGAGAGAGACACTCTTGATTGTATTTGCTACCCTATGTCATAACATCATACAAGTTGAATTCACTCACACAAGTGACAGTTACCAATCACACAGGCAAGCCATCTCACAGATTCCTAAAGTTCCAGTTGCTATTATTTATCATCCTGTTCTCTCCTGAAACATGGACAAAAATGGGATGCAGAAATCCAGCAGAAACCTCGCTAGTGCTGAAGATAGTTCCAAGTTCATTGGATTTCACTGGTTAAATTCCTGCTTTATATCCTAGGTGCCCCTTACCTTTTCCACAGCACCATAATCCCTGACTTGCTTTTAGCTCACTGCTCCCAAAAATGTCAGATCCTTTCCTGCCAGGCTGCTGACAAGTCAGGTGCTCTTCTTTCATTTTCTGCCTGACCAGTACACACTTGTCCTTTAGCCAATTACTCCCAAATGCAAGGTTTTGCACTTCAGTGAGCTGCATCCCACTGTAGCAGAGCAAAACGCAGGAATTTCAAGGCTCCTGCAAGTTACTGGGTATGCATGCATAGGGGAGATGGAACTAAAAACCCTCAACCTCACAACAATCAAGTTAAAACACAGCCCCTGTGTCCTTAGACAACACCACAGGTTAAGTATAAACTAGGATTACCCAAAGGAAGTGTGCATGTACCTACTGGCACCTCAGAAGAGTTGCTGAGGGGAGCATCCACTCAGGCAATTGTCCTATCATCCCCCTGCAGCAAGGTACTTGTCTTTTTATGCTCATCTGTGGTTCACTCTCATACTGCCTTCCCTCCATTCTCACCACTGCAGCCTTTCACAGCTACCATCACCTGCGCAATTTATTGTAAAGGTAAAGCTGGCACCTAAAAGCCAGCCCTGGTGCTGCACCTAAGGCAGGCAACTGAAACATTAAAACATGGCACTTCCTATTGACCAACAACTACCCAGAGGGACCACCTCAGAGAGCACGGCAAAGACCAGTGAAGGTGAGGACTACATAAACGACAACAAGAGACACAAGTTGTTCTTCGTTTCAAAAGGTAATTACTATCATAATTCGTAGCTCAAGCTTTTGTGATGCATCTTAATACAACCAGTGTATTAAGATTCATATCTCCCTATGCATCTTTGCAGAGATATGAAAGACCTCCCAAGCAGACTTCACATTACCTGGCAGGACAAGCCATTGGAAGAAGCAATTACTCAACTGACAATAGGTTGGCACAACTAAGAGGAGGCCTATGCACACTTGCAAAGAACACAAAAACATAACCTGATTTTTGAGCACAGTAGAAATACAGTTCCAAGTGGCACAGTTAGTTCCACATTTTGCTGTTTTTCCTAGGATAGCCACCACTACAGAGAAATTTAGTGTCATGATTCAGAAACAAATCATAGCATTGATTTTATGTACCCAAAGAAAGCACAAATTAGAAGAAGGTGGAAGGTAGCTTGGCATTTCAAGTGTAAAGTCTGGCAGAAAAAGCACCAACCGGCCTCCAGCTTGTCAAATTGCTCAGGAATGCCATTGTGGGGTATCACAGGCAATGAAGTTAAAGTTAGATTTAGAATTATTTAAAATCAGAATTATCACAGAGAGAACAATGGAAAAGAAAAGAACCTGTGAATTAACAACTCATGCATACTACTACAAAAAACTATCAAAAAACAGGTTTTTTTATTCATCTTACTTATGTTCAATTAATTATAAAGTTAGCTGGAAATAAGAACTTGCTGTTCTTTGCTGCAATTTTTATTACCCCTGCATAAAAGTAAATCACAGAATCACAGATTGTCAGGGATTGGAAGGGACCTTGAAAGATCATCTAGTCCAATCCCCCTGCCAGAGCAGACTAAATCAATTTCTATACTCAACACACCTACTGTATAGGAAGGGAGGCTCAGTCCAGTACTGATTAGTCTGTGTAGTGAAGAACTTTTAACTAATTAAATTTCTAATAGAAGGGTTTCTTTATCTTACAATAGTTATAAAAACGTACCCAGAACTATTATGTATGAAGACTACATACACAAATGCATACACATGAATATCTGCAACACATTATTTAAAATTCTCTTTACATAAAAATAATCTTCAGCAGCACAGTTTAAATTTGTAAGATCAAAGCTGGCTATCACAAAAAGTAGAGAAACCAGTATAAGCAAAAGGTCTCCATCTCTTAGTGTTAACAAGCCCTGACCAATTCAGAATGCAGTTAATTTCCTTCTGGCTCAGCTACATTACTCACATGCATGAAGTCCATGCCAGAAGGCACCCGTAAAATTAATCACAACTATCCAGTCCAATATAGCAATCAGCAAGGCAAAAATAGCTCTAGACTGTCTGTTCATTTTATATCTTCAACAAGACAATTACCTAAAAGGCCCAGAGAAAAAAAGAAAATCTTCTAAAAGGCTAACTTTATACATGCATTCACAGATATGCATTGATGCTAACTTCTGTTTTCACTTTCAGTTCTCATCAGAGATCATTTATGGAAATCTGTATCATAGTTATCAATGTCTGCCAGCAATGCAAACACACACACAAAAAAAAAACCTCAAGAGAGAATATTCAAAAAACACACAACCCCAAGCACACACCCTGGGCTGGCATCAATTTTAGGAGTAAGAAAGAAATCAATAGTTTTTTCCCCAGGAATACAGCAGGAGAACTTAAATCTGAAGGCACATAGAAATTGACCCCCATATATTGTACCATAATAGTTGTAGAAAATTAAATTTTTCAGAACCAACCACTCTCATTTGTCAAGTTCCAAACAACTATAAAAAATGATTAGTCAAAAACATCTACCTTGACGAATTTCTTACAGTATGTCATCATTTTTTACAGAAATTGTAAGAGTAAACATAGACAGAAAAGTCACAAAACTCTTGATCATAGAAAGGGGGAGATGTTTGTGCTTACAGAGAAAAGAATTTTATCTTTTCTGTTCCTGTGCTGACCTGAACACACCAAGTTAACCATGCACACTCCCCAAACCTCAACACTTCTGGAAAAATATGCTTATTTATCTAAATTTAGTAAACATTTACTTACCCAGCATCCTCCTGGAAGCCTTCCAATTCATCTCGTTGTTCTGCTAGAGTGGATTCTAGATCCAAGTAAGTACCATTGTGAGACAATTGTAGGGTGCAGTCATCAAGCTGTAGAAAAAAATTCAGTCCATTAGATTGCAGCAGTTATTCTCTCTAACATCACCTTCCCCTCTTCCAGGTCCCCAGACAAGATCTCCCTAAAACAAACCATACGTATTGAGTGCCTAAGAAATTGGGTGCTGTTTGGCAACTTATTGGCAAGCCCGAGTCATCAATACAACTAACAGAGAAAATGTATTTGAATGTATAGAAGGTGATTAAAGGGTTTTATCACAGCTTTACCACAGCCTTTAGAATCCTATAAGGAAAGGGAAGTTTTAATGTATACCTAGGATATGAATGACTGTTCTGTGTTCTTACAGTACATTTCAGTAAAGTTTCTGGGCCTCTAGGTGGAGGCGGAAGGAAGAAGCAGCTGTTTTGTGAGCTACTGAACATGCCCTGTGAGGAAAGATGCAAGCAAGGGACAGTTGGCAGCCAACAGTCAGGATCCTGCAAGTGAGGGGGAGTGGAGTCAACCAAGACCCAGTTTTTCTGACATTCTCACTTTAGGGGCAGGCATTAACCTGCCTCTGGTTATGGGGAAGACCTTCCTAGGCACCAGGTGAAGGATCGGAGACACATACCAACTTCTTATAAAGGTACTGAGGTCACCAAGGACCAGACCTGAAAGCAGGAACCTGTCTGCAATTAATAAACCCTCTTTATTTCCATCCTGTCTTCCTTCAGCTACAAGTTTTCTATTAATTGTTCCAGTTGTTCTTAAAAAAAAAAAAACAAATAAAAAAAACAACAAAAAACCAAACAACCTAGATTTGATCAAAGTTAGAAAAAAAAAAATTCTGTTTGTGTAGGTTTTGTTTTGTTGTGGGTTTGTTTGGGTTTTGTTTGTTCGGGGTTGTTTTGGTTTGGGTTTTTTTGAGAGGGGTTGTTTGGTTTTGTTTTGTTTTTTGGTTAGTTTTGTTTTTCTTTTTTTTTGCAGGGAGCTTTTCACAGGAGGTAGTCTACAAAGAACCACCCCAAAACTCTGGCTAACTCATCACATCGGAATACAAAATAATTACCAGACCGAGAGGCGTAACTGAAGAAACCCAAGGGAAGAGCTAGAAGGTAACATGAGCTCCTCTGACACCATGAGATAACCTGGTGTCAAATCACAAGGCATGAGGAAAAGAGCCTTTTCAGGGCAAAGGAAACAAGAAAGCATTTACCAAAGGGCAAGGGAAAGTACAGGGTTCTTCTACTTCACCACTAGGCAGTATTTGACCATCTGCCTTGGACAGCCTGGAAAACCCAGCCCAGAAGCAGAGAAACTGTCATCAGAGATCCCAGCTGGACAGGCTGTTGTGGATCTTCACATGTCATCACCACACTGGGAGTCTTCTCGTAATCGGTTCCAAGTTCACAAATGCTGTAAACCTGAGATGTGTTGTGCTACTAGGTATAAAATCCAGTCCGATAGCCAGTCTCAGACTGGCCTGCCAAACAGAAGATGTTTCACTCCTCTGGATTTGGCACAACTGGCAGGTCCTTTGCAGGCCTCTATCTATTGCAGGCAACCATGACAGTGGTGGAGTTAATGTACATGTGACTACAAAGGCCACTTTGGGAAGAGAAGACTATTTAACACCACAGTTCATACCAAACTTCTGGGTGGTAGCCAACAACTCTCTGAAGGTATAATCAAGGGTCTGAAATAGCCAGTGATTCAAGGAAAGGAAATTACAATCCTTTATCACATCCATGGATTTTTCTTTCTGCTCTTTGTAACACTAGGGAAGGAAAAAAATCAATGAAATTCCATCTTTGAATTACTAGTTTTAACTTCCCATCAAAGTTTTGGATACCCAGTAGCTGTTCAGGAAAGCATAATAAGCAGCCACACTTCTTACCTGGCAGTCAATGCCAGAATTTAGTCACCCAGTTTTCTATCACTGATTTATACACACAAGAAAAGAATACAAATAGTCTTTGATTAGTCTGGATTAGCTGCATTGCAAGTACTGCAGAAGAGCTCATTTATAATTAGCAAGTAATAGAGCATGACTTTTGGGTTAGCCCAAACCACTATGCTTTGCACTGATTGTACTCTGAAAGAAAAGTTCATCCTTTGGAGAAAGGGAAAGGGTAGGAGCAGGAGGTCAAGTTGTATTTCAGACCTGTTCCATTTCTTTCTTTCCTTTTTTTCCCACCCCAGGGAAAAAGTCTATCATCAAATAAGGCAACATAAGTTTTTACTCTGACTCCTGGGGATTAAAGAAAGTAAATAACTTCCAAGCACCGCGTTCTAATATTAAGAATAACAACAGTATTACTATTCTGTATCTTTCCAGTTACAAAGGATATTATTAAGCTATGCTAATTCAAAATACACTCTTTACAGAAGAAAGACTAAACAGTACTCTGGGAAACTTTTTCCCAGTAGCCCAAGGTATCTAATGAAATGCTAATTTATTCAAAGTAATGCCAAAAGGCAAACTACTAATTAGATAAATGTTCTGCTGTCACTATGGAGATTAGGAGATTTGCCCACAATTTCCAATTATGCTGCATAATTAGTGAAAAAGAACTGTGCTTTACTAATATCTTATGACTTTAGTGTATAAAAAGCCTGATGAGAACAAGAAGCACTTCATGTACAAAATAAAGAAAAATAAGTACATTCTACCTATTTTCATCTCATCTCCATAGTTTCAGCTGAACATAGTATTCATTCAGGCTTTAAAGCATTGTACATTGTATGCTGTATCCATTAATAAGAGTGTTAGGGTAATGGGAGAAATGGCAATATCTTTTGTTTCCATTACTTAACACTGAATCTTGCCAAAAAGATTTCTTCTCTTGAATGTGTACACACAGACATAGAAGGGAGGAAACAACTTTTTAAAAGGACTAAGCATTAAAGCAATGAACTGAACTCTAAAATTATCCTCATAGAGTATCACTTTGCTACTCGGCCTCCAAACTTCACTTGCACACATTTCACAGGCAGAATGTGAGAGAAGCCACCTTATGAATTATTTTTAATTAGTAAATTGCCTGCCTTCTTTGACACAAAGGATGGCTGATGTTCATTCATTAGTGCTTATTAGCAGCAATTCAGGACATGGGTCTCAATGTTAATCGCGTGTTTATCTGCTATGTATCAACACTCTCATCTCTGGAGACCCCCACAAATGGCACCATCTAGTTCATTCACAACAAGCTCTTCCCAATGATCATTCTTATTCACATGGGAATCCGTATTAACACATTAAAACCCATATTGCCCTTCTCTTAGGACACTCAAAAGGCAGAATGAGTGAAGACAATCTTTATTTAAGAACATCTAATGAAGCTGTTTCTATAACGATGAATGAGATTGAATTAATTTCAAAAAAGTTGAATACCAATTTATTTCACTTTGTCCTTCACTATTCTGCTTAACTCTTCAGTACTCTCTATTAGTCCCAAAATTCAGATAATCATTTTGTTACTAAACTGTGTAACCAGTTTATACTACTACCATAAGGTAAAATTCTCCAAGATCTGTTCATAAGCTTAAGAACCCATTTTTTTCCTAAAATCCATCTTGGCCACCCCTTCAAATCAATAATGGCTTTTGTATCATACTTTGTTGTATTGCTCAGAAGAGCCAAAGTATTTATACAAGTCATTTAACTGCAACTCATCCTTGAAAGATTACAGCAATTTTCCACACTTCTCTACAGTCACATTGAAAGACTACAACATCCACAAGGGGACACACCACCAAATGGCACAAGTATAATGCTAATTTTCCAAGTCAAACACAGAATTACTTTATTTTCAGTCTTCTGCAAGATTTCAAGTTTTTTCATTGCAACTTAAGTATCAAACCATATACACTTTAATACAGTTACAAAGACTATGCATGCATTTCAATTACAATCTCATCTCCTCAAATTAAGTTTCTTGAGGAAATAACCAGGGCATATTTTTGAGTCCTGATGGACATTGCACAAGTCTCTCATCTCTATAAAGACTGGTTCTACCTAGAAGTGTTGTCTTTTGGAGGAGTAAAGGAACAAAAGATGTTACATGCAACAGCCCTTAAGGACAGGCTTTAGCTAGAATTACCGGCTGTGGATGGCCAGAGCCATCCACAGCCACCCTCCCACAGGGTTAACATGAAAGAAGCAAGAATAAGACTGTCTTAGTCATCTTCCTTACTACAATCTAAATGATGTGCTAATTATCTTCAGTGTCACAGTGAAACATGAAGATTTGTACTCTACCATGATAAGTATCAAGAAGTAACAGGCACTACTGAAATACAAGCAGCACTACTAAATTAAACCAGTCCAAGATTTACCTTTTTTCTGCAACAAATGTTCCAAAACAGCAACCAAGAGATTTTTGAACTTTCTCAGACCATATCACAGAATTGTCAGAGTTGGAAGGGACCTCTGGAGACCACCTAGTCCAACTCCCCTGCTAAAGCAGGGTTGCCTAGACCACATTATTCAGGACTGTATCCAGGCAGGTCTTGAAGGTCTCCAGAGAAGGGGACTCCACAATTCTCCCTAGGCAGTCTGCTCCAGTGCTCTGTCACTCACAGTAAAGAGGTTTTTCCTCACACTTGGACAAAACTTCCTATGTTCCAGCTTGTGCCTGTTGCCCCTCATCCATGTCCATGCAGTAGCAACTGACTCCACACCATCCAACCATTACAGTGCCTATGTTCCAAACCTAACAGGCACAAATGGCAAACCAAAAAAGGATCATCCACACACACACCCCTAAAACACCACCATCCCAAGTTTCATACATATATATGTGTACACATATAAGCATATATAGTACGCATATTTATTTTAGATATTCTCCCTAGTTTTCAAGAGGAAAAAAAAAAAAAGGGGGGGGGCAACAATCGACTGAATTTGAAAGTCAGATCCCAGAACAGAAGGAACAGCTTTGTTTGAGAAGCCCGAGCCAGACAAGTGCAGATAAATGCCAGCCTTTAAGACAGCATCATCATTGTCTGCAACCACAGCAAACTTTTCTTTCTTGCAGATTCCTGCTTCATTCACTTCCCAAGCATCTTCAAGAAAAGAAACAGGTCATGCACCCTATGCTTCTCTGCAGGTGTTCTCAGAGCAGAACCATGCCATGCTTTTAATAAGGCAAGACATCAAAAGTTAAGAGATATGTGACCATATCACTAATGACCAAATCATAAGGTATATGCCAAAGGGGGAGGGAGAAATTCAACCTTACAGTCATAATTTTACATACCATAAATGTTTAAGTCTTTAATCATCTCCACATAAGCACTCCTTTAGAAAGTAAAACAAAATTACTGTTTCAGAAGAAATTTTAACCACAACAGATGCTCCTGTGAATCATCAACGCAGAAACACTAAATAACCATGAAGTTGAGTTTTCCAACAGAAGAATGAAAATTTAAGAAAATGTAAGGGAAACATAAGAAAAATGAACAGGAAGTACATAAAACTACCAAAGGATTAGAAGCAATAGGTACACTATTATAAGGTTTTAGTTATGCAGTTATGAGTTTCACTCTAAAAAGTTAAATACAATTAATTATGCAAAAGTAAACAGACATCTGATTAAACAGTTAAAGTATTTACAATACTCAAAAGTAGAACTTCCTACTCCCTCAAACTTCCATGTACAACTCATTACAGAATGAAACTGTACCATGCAAGAGAAGGATCTCTGGGCTTTGATCATAACCAGAAACAGGCACAGCAAGGTCAGAGCTGCAGAGCTCAGGCTCTGCCCTGCCTTGGGGATTGTCCCCACCTCACTAGCAATACAGAGGGACCTCAGCTGAAACACGGCTGTCTGCCATATGAACACACAGAGGCTGGCTAAAGTTAGGCAACCAACTCATGTTAGTGTTGCTTGTAGGCTGCCAGGAAATCAAGAACATAGGGCAGAAGCTCCATGTATCATCTTTTACAGGTAACTCAATCTAGCTAGTAATGTCTGGTCCCTCAACCTGCAGGGCCAAAATAATTTGTACTGCAAAACTATCAAGCTTACAAGGACTAAAAATAGTTTGATAGCAGCATACCAGTGATGGCTTTCCTTATTTCAAACACTGACCCACACAAAGACGTAACACCCATTTCTTTTCATGAAGAAGCCTTTGTTGTGGTACAATATGAAAACTTGTCATTTCTCCAAATTCCAGAGTTGAAGCGCATCACCAGAAGCAAGGAACAGCAGGGGGAAAAAAAATGAGAACAGCAGCNTTTCAGTCTCTGTTTTCATCTACTGCATTTAGCTTCTTACAGTCCAAGAGAAACACCCAAAACCAGAGGGTGAGTGGTGTGAGGAGTGAAGAGCAAAGCGCCTGTTTCCAAACACCCACAACACCCACATGTCCACCCCCAGACCAAGTACTGCCACCCACTCCTCCTCACACATGTAAGTGCTCCACTTACACACAACTTTTTTCACTCGAGAAGTCTAGCGGGTAAATAATTCAACCCAGAGGCAACACAGAGCTTACCACGCCAAAAGATACTCCTACAACTGTTTTCTCTTCCTCCAGAAGGCTTTGCTAGATTAGCACACATCCAAAGTGGACTTTCCTTTGGCTTATTTCAACTTCTCTGTTCCAAGGCAGCAGTAGGCTGACAGAGGTTAAAGGGGGGGAAATGCCAGAGGCACCCTCCCGCCTTTTCAAAAAGCGCAGCAGAGCCACAAGCCATTAGAAAAGCCTCTCCTCATCCCTGTTTGTTCGAAAACCAGAGCTGTATTTTTCAACAACAGAGACGCTATTTCTTCATCCCCAAGCGCCTGCCTCGAGAGTGCATTCAGAGGAATGGATTTTGGACAAGTCTCTCCTACATGTCAAGATGTTACTAAGTCACCAGCCAGTGTGTGCAAAGATAAAGCCAAATGTTCTCATGACTTTATCTTCCTTTTACATAAAGGTAGGCACTGTTCACAAATTCAGTGCAGGTGGTGATCGAGGATTACATTCATAAAATGAAGGGCCCTACATTGCAAGATAGGAGAATATGCTTGTTTACTGGTGCTACTACAAATCACCAGAAACACTCAACTCTGCAGCCAGTAGCTGGAAATACAACCAACCCTCACCAGATTTCCCACGATTCAAACCAGAGCTACTGGATAGATTATTTTGCTCATTTGGTTGTTTCCAAAATTACAGAGAAAGGGATTATGAGAGAAAGATTAAAGTAATCCAGTATATTAAGCTGCACAAATAAAAATTCTAGCTTCTGGCACAGACTCAGAAAATCCTTATCGTACTCAAATGTCTTAGCTCATCGTTCATTTATGCATTATTAGATAGTAATTGTCCTCATTAGTGGTGGCGTGCTCCTTATTCAAATGAATATTCAAGCCAACCCAACAGAATAATTACCAGGCTTCAGAATCACCATCAGTTAACCTCTCACCAAGGGTTTCAGCCTTTTCCTGTGAGTAGGTGATAAACAGTCTGTGCCATGGTAATGTTCCAGTCATCACCACTTTGGGCAACATGGAGAAAACCCAAAGCATTTAACCCAGGAGTGATGCCACATGACCTATCGTAAGTAAAAAACTTGACAATACTGAGGTGAAAGAAGGCTCAGGGGAGATCTTATAGCAGTTCCAATACCTGAAGGGGGCCAGAGAAGAGATGGGGAGGGACTCTTTGTGAGGGAGTGTAGTGATAAAACAAGGAGTAACAGTTTTAAACTGAAAGGCAGGAGATTTAGATATTAGAAAGAATTTATTTAATGTGAGGGCAGGTGAGGCACTGAAACAGGCTGCCCAGAGAAGTTGTGATGCTCCATCCCTAGAAGTATTCAAAGCCAAGCTGGATAGGGCTTTGAGCAACCTGCTCTAGTGGGAGGTGTCCCTGCCCATGGCAGGGGGTTGGAAATTGATGATCTTTAAGGTCCTTTCCAACGCAAACCATTCTATGAAAGTAATCTGTATGCAAGCAAAGTGTTAGTGCTCAAAATTACTCTAAAAACTACTTTCATGTTCAAGCAGAACAGTAACCCAACATACAATGTCTTGATTTAAAAGTCCCTACGCTCCCAGGAGCTCCATTGCAATCACATAGCAAAACTGTACTCCTCTATTTTTTCTCTTTTAAAATATAGTTTTATAACTCAAAGTATTGTCTTAAAGATTGTTTACAAATTGCAATAAAATCAATACTTCTATGAGATCAGAGTTTTAAAAGTAGGGTCAGATACACTCTATACAGAAGGCCATTAATTGAGAAGGCAGCTGTGCCACCTTCAGCCATCTACACTCACAAAAGTCAGCAAGGTTTTTGAACTCTAGCAAACTCACTCTTCCATACTTAGAGAGGCTAGAGAAAAAAAAAAAAAATGAAGCTGATTGGCTAGATCCATAACTTTACATTATAAGTAGTAATTTAGGCTGCATTTCCCAGCAGTTTTCCCCAATCTTAATTTAGCATGTATTCCACAGCAGTATTCCCCATTTTGCAGCTGTTCAGCCATGATTAGCATAGGCTGTAGAAGTTATTAATGCTAATGCACTTCTCATTTATTTATTTTTAGCACAGTAATTACCATTGTCAAACTACCTCACAAACTTCGTACGCTTTGCAGAGCTGATGTGCAGTTGCGCTGATGGAGCCGTGCCTATACAAAAAAGTATAATCTCAAGGTTGGCTCAATTGGGCATAAGGCAGCCAGAGCACAGTTACTTTAAAAGGAACTGCTACT
>VZTM01009626.1:34518-46661 GCA_013400555.1 Jacana jacana | reverse complement strand
CTCCCAGGTCAACCTCTTCCAGTGGTCCACCACCCTCATGGTAAAGAACTTATTCCTAATATCCAATCTAAATCTGCTCTTCTCCAGCTTGAAGCCATTGCTCCTCATCCTGTCACTGTCAACCTTTGTAAACATACCCTCTCCAGCTTTCCTGTAGCTCCCCTTCATACTTTCTCTTAAGTGACGAAATATTTGACCATCCCCGTGCCACAAGGTGCTACCGAGTTCATCAGAGCTGGGGCAACTTATTTGGGTTATATGACTGTTCTGATTTCTACCACTGAACTCCAAAATCTAAATGCCATTTTCATACACCTAGATGGAAAGAACTCTGCAGATCCAGAAGACAGCATTAGCAGCAGGAGATAAAAGCATAACCACCAGCAGAGAGCAAAAACACCTTTTGTATTTCTATGTCAAGGGTACAAAAAAACATTGATCAGGGGACGAGTAAGATTTGTGTTCTTTCAGGTTTTTGTCTTGCCTTCTTCTGAGGAATTGTCATGTGGAACTTATTAAGGATAAAACCAAGAAGATTCTATAGAAATTAAAAAGGTTCTAGAAAAGTAGCACTAGACATATTTGTGGAGTTTTAACAAAATCTTTCCTTGCATCACATAAACACATATCAACAACAGACTGCATTCACCAGAGAGTCAACAACAGCTATTCCATGACTCTCCTTTAAGGAAGCTATTCCAGTTAGGAAACTACTGATCTAAGAACAACTTTAATGGCCATAATGGGTTTGGTTCAAGGTCATCACTGGTTTACACCATTCTCACACTCTTGTCTTTTAAAATCTTTATCCACGTTGATGTGAATCTTCAAATGAAGTAGTACTCTTCAGCAGAGTCAATGGGCATTTAACCCTGCACACTAACAAAAAAGGCATGGCAGCTCTCACTTCTGCTTCCCTCTATCACTCAGGCCAGGCCAGTTACCTGTGCATACCTTGGGTCCATTCCTTCCCTCACACCAGGGTTTCTTCAGGTGGAGAATACACAGCATAAGGCACAGTGAGCACCCAGCTCATCCTTGGCTGCAAGAGCCCTGCCTTCCCCAAAAGTACCATTTATTTTATCCATGATGTTACTGCCTGCCCTGTGAAAACCTGCATTAGGAATACAGTTGGTTTCTAAAGTTTTTAAGGCTTTCTTCTGAATCACTAACAAAAGATTATTATCTTCTCTAAACTACTGAACTTAATGTGGACATAAAATATATCCCCTATTGACATAATTAGAAAGCTGCCCTTTATCCAACACAAAGAAAAATGTCATTTAAAGCATTTCTAACTCATTCGGCTCTCTGTTCACTCATTAGCTGTACACATTTTTCACCTGTGTTTTTCATTATTCTCAGTAAGTCTATTTTTACAAGAGTATTTTGACAACTTTTAAACTGCAAATGCTCGCTGATTTTCTGGCAGCCCTCTGCAGAATATTTAGCAGGATATGCTTCCCTGGCATGGCACCAGCAGAACTCAGTGTTTGTTCTTCCAGTAGTTTAACTCAGTAGATTAGTATCTTTTTTTTTTTTTTTTGGGGGGGGGGAACCTCTAATCTTTTAAATTGTCCAGCCCTCAGCAAGTGCAGTTAATTTGTACAGTTACATAGACCTCTGTGAAGCAACATCAAATAACATCATGAACTTTCCCCACTTTGATTACTATTCTTCCAGGACCCTGTTGTTAATACCAGTTAGTTGGTTTGATCACAAGGCCTTCTGCTGAGGTAATATGATGTGTTCAGTGTGATTAAATCATTACTACACTCATATGCTTATTCCTCCCACAACTGTTGACTTCTTGTTGGAACAGTCAAAGGGTGCCCAGCTTCTACTGAATGCCTATTGCTTTAGACTCATATACACTCATTTAGGACTAATATTATATTAATATATGATCCATCTGTATCTAAGCTAACTTCAAAAACAAGTTAATGAATCTAACTAACGCACATGCCCTAAAAGCTTTCAGCAGATGTCAGAAACCTTATTAAATCACCATGGCTTTAATAAACTTTGCCAGTTGACCTGGGAAGAGCAGGTCTGTCACATTTTTGCTTTCTTGACTCTTCAGTGTTTTCAATTTGCTGGGCAGAAAGGCACGTGGTCATACTACCCTCTTGGTTTCCTTCATGTTATGCCATTGACTGCAATGTCTGGCTCATGACCAGTCTAGAATTTGACCTTTCTCAACACAGAAAATGCAACACGCAATTTGTTCTACAAATGCATCTCCTCCTTTGTTTAAAATACTGTCAACATGTACACTGTTTTACTTATTATATTGTTTAATGCAAGAGTAATAACACAGACATCTCAATCTCAAGTTATGTGAATTAGCTCTTATTCCAAATTTCATATAAATTTTACAGAGAAATTAAAGGATTGAGAAGGGAACAAACACCACTGTTTTAAATAAAAAACTGTAGTATTTTAAATTACTTATTTAAACCAGTCTAGAGGACTGCATAAAAGCACATACATTATAGTCTGAATAGTGCTTATTTTAGATTAGGATCGTTTCCCTGGGTGTCTGGGACGACATTATCAGAACCAGTTGCTACCTAGATTTAAGAGATTCAAATTCTTCCTGTAAACAGGTTTGCCTCTTGACAAACGTATATTGCTCCATATCAGCTGTGGATTGTTAAAAAGGCAGGGATAGCACACCTAGCCCAGTAATTTTTAGGGATTTTTTATTATTATTGTTAGTCATCAGTGAATAATTCATAGCTGCCTTAGTGATTCTTGTCTCTTTTTCTGTTCTGCAATCAACCTATGCTTCCTTCTAGAATATTTGTTGCTCCTCAAATTATTTGTCAGATGTAGTCTCAGCTTGTAGATTTATCAAAAGCAGTTTCTGGTATGTAGTTGGTAAACTTAAGTCAAATGCACGATAGGTTTCATCAGTCACACAGGGCTAAGGACAACTTTCTTCTTCTATTAATTACAAAACTATAATTGTAAGACATGGATTTCATTTAAATATCATTCATTTAATTAATCAGGTGTGGGGTTGTTTGGGGGACTAAGAGAATTTTAGCTTCTCTCTTCTTCCCACTTTAACAACACGTGATGCAATCATGCAGCTTTCAACCAATCATATAGTTTAGGACTCTTATCAGCCCTAAACTGATGAAATATATATATTTTTTATAAAATATAGTCAAGGAAGTCCATTGGCCTTTTGGAATTTCATTTCTCTAATTTCCTATGTTATCTGCAGAAACAAAGCAAATCCAGGACGAAAATATTAAATTTATATGTGTAAGTAATTTTAGGGGAAAAAGACATAGAATTCTCCCAGCTGGAGTAGCTGAACTCTGTTACATCCACTCCTGTAAACAAATGATTGGCTCAATCGAAATCAGAAAGATCTCTTCAAAATACTATCTGCAGAAACCACCTATTATTTTTGGTAGACTCGGATCATATCAGTTTGTCATGAGGATGTTCAATATTGGATTTCAATCCCTTATTATAGAGAAATTTTCTCTAAGTCACATCAGAATCTTTTTTTAGGGCAGTAGGTTCATTTCTAGTTTTGTCTTCTACTTGCATTCCATTTCTAGCCAAACCAAGCAGCTACATGCTCCCAGCTTACAGTTCCACAGTTCCCCCACGGCTGGGTAATACTTTGGGACATTTAAGTAATGCATGGAGCTAAGATACAGTTCTGCTTGCCTCCCTACATATTTATTCAGGTTCAGTTTATGAACGTTTCATGTGCATGTGGCAAACATCTCAGTTTGATATGGGAACCACTTTGCCATGCCCTCCATGGCAAAAATGGCTCTGAGACTCTAGAATATCTTTCCCGTTTATATTGAAATTCATCAGCAGAAATAGGAGTTTCCTGTTGTCTGCAGGAAAATCTGAGAGAGGAGACAGCGAGTACTTCAAATCTGATCTGCATTCCAAGCAGACAACATTTTCATTTCTCATCAGCCTTTGTCAACCATAAAAATACTTGTGCCATTAAAGTTAGGAGCATCCAATGCCCAGGTTGCCAGCTGTTAATGTCACTGAGATACTATCAGAATGCCCCTCCTGCTCCTGTTGCATGGTGCCTAACTCCACCAGTAGTCCCACCGAGGTCAATTAGCCAGGGGCAAGCAGTGCACAGATTCAGCAGTGGCAGCATTTGGTCTTCAGTAGTGGGTCTGAATCTTATTACAAAAACTGAGTGAAAGACAGAGCATAATTTGCCTTCTCTAGGAGCAAGCAAGAGAAGCACTTATGCTCAGGATGCCAGTACACTTCGCAATTTCTTCTTTATTCCTAAAGGCACATTTTGTCTATTCCAGGTCCTTTCTTGCTCCACCAGCTTGCTCACAAACCCTGCTCCACTGGGAAAATAACCAGCACAAGACAATTGCTCAGCTGCTTTCCTCTGGAGGCCTCCCATCTAAACTGGTTGTATGGTCATATTAACCCAATCAACTTTTACTTAAAAATAATTTTAAAATACAGAAGGCAAAAAGCCATCTGAAGAGCCTTGCTTAATAATTTACCTTTCAAGTGTATTGGGCCGCTTTGCTTTCCTTTCCTTTTCAGTATTTCTAATAAAAAGCAAAAATGTGGGGTTTTGCATTTATGTCAAGGGATAGGAATGCAATGCACAAGGCTTCTTGTCAAAAGGATGCTTGAAGAATCTTTGGTGGTACAAAAGTAGTACTTCTCAGTACTTTTCTCAGTAGTTTTCTACTAAGTAGTTTTCTCAGAGTGTCCTTCCCAGTAACACTCTCCTGTCTCCCTGCAATAGTCTAGAGCAATGCTGGAGTAGGTATTAGACACCAAGAAATCGAACTCAGTAAGGACTTGTGGAGTGCATAACAGAGCTGGAAAGCACATTGGCAATTTCAAAGCCCAGGATCACCTCATAAACCCTGAGCTATCTTTACTCCTTCTTTTCATAGTTTATACCTATGCACTGCTACCAGCATCATCTTGAAAATGCTTGAGCTTGCTCCAAGACAGCCCATTTGTACAATGGCAAGAATTTGACACCGTCATCGGCGCTTGGGAATTTCATGAGTGTGTTATTAAAGGGAACTTGTGTGTTTAAAAATAGTCGTTATAAATATCAGACTTCTTTTTCATTGAGCAGATGTGTGAATTCTTCAGTTCTTAGGTTGCTTCTGGAGCGTGACAAAAACCATTTGTTATATGTACATCTCTGATTTAACTATTGCTTCTTCTGCATTACCTTACCAGGAGAGCATTCAGCATCACATTATTTAAAGGCTCCTGGAACAAAAGCCACATATCCAGTTCATCTATTTCCTTCTAAAACCATGACCTTGGGTGAATGCCATTCTCAGTTGTACTTTATCTCACGTGTCAGCATTTTACAGACATTTCCCTTCTGCCAATGTAATCTCCTATGTGAGTCTAATCCTGCCACATTTCAGCATTATTTAGCCTTTTACTTGTATCACATATTTTTTCTGATATCATTCTGAAGGGGGCTTAGTTGTAATTTAGACTATATTGCAGCTTATACCCCTGCTAGGTGGCCTATTCTTGAGCTCAAATGCCAAGGAATAAGCTGCTGAATACCTCCTTGGAACAGAATAGTCTTATCTCCATTCATGCATATTCCTTTATCAGGGTGTTTGACTCAGAAAGATAGCGCAGCTGACACCTAAGACATCACTTACTGAAGCAAAGAGTAAGCAAGGTGTGTGATCTCTCCCAGGGCTTCCCCGAGCCATTATTAGTTCCTAGGTACAAGAGAGTGGGTTTTGATTTGAGGTTTTCTTGTCAGTAGTGTGTGTTCTTAAGGGATATTTCAACAAGCATCTTTAAAGGAATCAATTATTTGTTACATGCTCACACCACACACACACTTACACAGAGGCCAGTGAGATAATACTGTGCAGAAAAAGCAATTTATTGGAGAGACCAGCAGCCTGCTACTTAGTAGACAACCACACAGGGTTCAATCAACAGGTACCACATCTGCCTGGGGGCTGGAAATCATGCTGGACAAACATAGACCCCTGAGGAGGTTTTTCCTTCTGGTAAAAGGAGATCTCCACAAGATCCACAGATCCTCGGGGAAACCTGCATCTCTTTCAGGGTGGCATTCCTCAGGTGTAACCCTGAGAAGTTGCATTTTCTGCTGTGCAGCTCCAGGCAGTGCACAAAGGCACGAGCAAGCCCACGGACTTTCGGGACCGCAGTTGTCATGAGGGTGGCTGGCAAGCCGACTCCTGCCCACCTCAGTTTTGCTTCCACCGGAAATCCTTATTAAAGCCAGTAATTTGAATAAGGTCATCCCAGCTGCTGTGAGCGAGGGTTGGCAAAATTAGCTCTTTAAACAGCGAACAGAAGGGTTAAGCCCACGCTGCCTCTGCGCTGCTCAGAGGAGAGGAGGCAATTTGCCAATTTTGCAGCCCTCAGTAAACTTGACAGAATTGTTTAGCTGGACAAATTGGGTGAATTATCTCTGACACAGATGCTGTTGTGGCCTTTCCTTAGTTTGCTTATTCAGTCCTTTCCCATTTTTCACACCACCCTTATAATTTAACTTTGATAAGCACCCATGATTTCTCATTGCTCCTCCTCCCCTTTTTCCCCCCACGCCAAAGTCAGGGTGAGCAGGAGGGACTGAACAGTAAAAAGGGTGTGAGCTTGCCATGGTCATGCAGTGCAGGGTGCCCTCCTAATCTTGTGGAGATTGAAGACTTTGTCTGAAAGTTAAAAAGTCTTTATTCATCTTTATTGAGAATTTACACCAAGTGGCATTTTGAAGCCAACCACAACAGTGCAAAGGTTGCATACAGCCTGTAATAATTCCATATATGCTGCAGAGACATAGGGGAAATGATATAATGCAGAGGGCACCACAATGCCAGCAAAGCAGTATTGACATTTGTTTTAAAACCAAGGGTTTGCCTCATGAGAAGCTGCTTTTCTGGCCTCACTACTCAAATTACACTGACGTTGGTAACAATTTTTACACTGATTTCAAACTGGGGTTTTTTTTCTCTTTTTTCTCTTTCCACCTCCCAAAATTTTCACAAATGCCCAACTGTCATCCTGGAATAAAGAAGCAAATGCATACAGGGAAAGTTGCATTAAATCCAGACTGGTCCTACAAAATTCCATGAAATTATATCCTGTTTTCATGTGGGATGTCCTCAGCAAGGCCCTCACAGAGGATCTTCTACTACCTGGAAGAAAAATGGGGCAGGGTGCACTTGGCTGCCTGTTGACAAAAAGGCAGAGAAGAAATCAATGTACTCACAGAAATGACATACAAACATATGCAGACATCGCTCAGGGAGCCACTCCCATGATCTCTGCTCAGGGCTTGCCAGCTCAGGGAAGCTGAACTGCATTGAAGATGACTTTTTTTTTTCCAACAACTCCCTGAGGATGTTGGGATAACACATTTCTGGCATATTGCATTTTTCTGTTAGAGATTAAAGGCCCCTGGCAAGATCTCTCCTGTACCTTCAGCTTTGGAGTCGCCAGACAGCTCTTTCCTGTACAGTTTTAGCCACCACAGTTTGACTCCAAGACTCAAGAGGGAGACTTTACATTCAGCCAGACCCTGGATTCCCAGATAATTGTTCCCCTAACCTGGAGGTCTTTTAAAGGCTCTCTGTACCACCCAACATGATGGTGTAAGCAGTGCTGGGTCCATTCTGGGACTACTGGAGCTGGTTTCGTCAATGTCATATTAACTATGAAGGAACAATACGGGCGATGTGAGAACAGAATGGAAAAGACTTAAAAATAAAAATAACTATAGGCAGAAATTTCAGAGGCTTAGTACTCAGCTGAACCGTTACAGTGCTTCTCTACTAGCTGTAGCCCTGCCCAGAATTAATGTATCTCAAAGGCAAAAAAACTATGGGGACCACTATTAAAGGACCAGCAATGAGAAAAACATGACTAAGTGTCAAACTCAAAATATATGGCATGAACAGAATACGTGGCAAGTGGGGATCTCATAAAGGTTTTATAGCTACTTGTTTGGGAAGCTATACACCACCACCTCAGAAAAGGAGCAATAAAAATGATCAATCGGATCACTCACATCAAAGGAGAGAACAGCACTTTCACCTGCAACTAAACTCTTCCTCCTCATTCTGGAAATGGAAACAGGTCACACAGTAAGAGTGTATTTGTGCCTACTTTAGACACCTTTGCACAGCTCCAGTGCTGGAAAGAGGCTGCAACTGAATGCTAGACACTTTTTTTTCCATTTATAGGTAACTGGAATATCTTAAGTGATAGCATCCATTTCAGAGGGAGGATTATGAAAATCAGAAGGGCTGGTGGGCTCTCTGCCACTATCTGGCAATGTTACAAGATCTCCTGCCTGCTCTTCTATCCGAAAGCAACCAGAAATATAAAGTGAATAAAGCACTGCATGCTTTCCTCACTGACTCCTTGAGCATCCTCTGACAGAATCAGAGTTTCTCTGGACCTATATTGCCAGAAGAAACAAAATAGGAGTTCTGTTTAGGGAGTACAAAGTGCCTCAGCCTCCTTTCTGAGGCAGTAAAGCAGCACATAGCCCTTAACGGTGAAAATCAATTTGGCTTCAAAGCGGTGGTTTGGATTCCCCACCAGGTTTACCCACAGGAGGATATTTGTAGGCATAAGCCTGGAGTAGCCGGTGCACTGTCAATTCAGACACCAGACAAGCACTACAGCAACACGAAATTTTTCAAACTTAGTATCCTACGTAACATTCTCATGCAGTTTTAGATTTCTGAAAGTATTTGCAAATTTCTTCTGGCTGGAAAAAGAGTGTGGAGGACAGAAAGTAAGGAACATTGACAAGGTTTTTTTTTCCTTGAAATGGCAATACAAATTCAAAAACATGGTATTTTGAAATGTTTCAAACTGCATTTAGACAAATTGAGGGGCCTAAATATAAACAAAAGTATTTTACTACTCTGTTATACCTAAACTGTTGCTTCTGAATGGTTTCTTTCCCCCTAATTCTCAATTTTCAATAATGATTGTGAAAGGGAAAAACATATTTTGTTCCAGGCTGCCCCAAAATAAATCCCTCACCCTGTCAAAGGCTAGAGAGATAGCATGTGGTATCCTGCATCTCAGCTAGTGACTCGAGTGTTTTGAAAAATGCAAGCAGCTAAAGAAGGGGTAGATTAACATGAGTTTAAGCAATCTGGCTATCACGCTCTGGCAAGCCCAAGGAACTTCTCCCTGAGAGCAAAGGGAGCAGAGCAACAGAGACATGAGCAGGAGGGCAGCGATAACCTACTTCCAAATGAGCCAAGTTGCTCAGAGGGAACAAGCCTTGCAGAAGGTCACTGTGAAACACAGAGGACAATTGTTCTGCAGCCCAGAAAGCAAACAAGCCAACCCTACTTCAATGAAATGACAACAAGCCAAGCAAGCGGAAAGAGCAGCAAGGGAAATACGAGTGGTGATTTTAATCACATTCCCCTTCTGCATTTTTCACTGCTGAAGGGTTTTCACCAGCCTTAACTGTGATTCTCTGCCTCTGATGATCAAGGATGAATAGTTTCTGTGGGCATCATTCCTTAGCCATCAGTGCTACCATCATTCCTGTACTCATGGTTACCCAAGGTGACAACCTGCTCAGAGGAGGTCCATCCACTTGCCCGGGTCTGTGTGGTCTTTAACACAGGAGAAGAGCAGAGTGGACATGCCTACTTCAGCAACCACCATGAGAAACGAGAAAGGGGGGAGCAGACTAGAAGGCAGCCAGTCCCTTGGTTGAAGATGAAAATAGTCAAGAATCTGTCAAAAATTTTATTCTGCCAGCAGGCTTGGAAGGAATGCAGTGTTGCTAAAAGGCAAGGGTGCATTTTACAAACAGCAGTCTCCAATTCCTTTATCAGACTAAATCAATTGTGCTTTTTCCACATGCATACTTATGCAAATAAAGCCGAAAAATTAATGACACAACTTGGCTGATGTTATATGTACACATTTTCATGGGGTGTATATCCTTTTTCGGATCACTTTCTGAAAACATTCCAGCCTCTTACAAAGCAGCACTTAAGAATTTAAATGTCTTCTTAAAAAAAGCCTGTGCTTAAGCACTTTGGTACATCAGGAGTATTGTAGAGAACTTTATTAAACACAAATTGGAAAGAAAAATCCATAATTTGTTGTTATGAATAATGAAGCTGAAAAGATAGGTTCCAGAGCTAGAGCCTTTGGAGTGAAAATTACAACATTTCCTGTGGAGTTTGCCCACTCTGTACAGCTCAGGTTTCTAACTGTGACCACTTGCTAGGACTTGCTCAAAAATAAGCTCCAGAACAGGAATTATTTACAGCAGTATTCTCAAGAGTAGTACTGCATGATCACCAGAAAGAGCAGAGATTGCAATCTGGTCATAGATACATGGAGTACACACAAGTGGGGGAAAAAAAAAAATACTGAATTATGTCCCTCTATTAATCAATTTCCTGTGTAATTTTCAGGGCTGTTTCAGGGCTGTTTCAATAAAGTCAAATTACATTTTCTAAAACACTTGCTTTTTTAAACTAGAGTGACCTGTGCCCTAAAGCCAGAGAAAGACCCTCTCCTACAATGAAGCTTCGAATAAATAACAATATAGGGCTGTCTGTTAAGACACGGAAGAGTAACTGTTTCTTATGAAAACAATTCCCACATGAAAACTAGCAATTACCTAACTGCACAGCAGAGAAGTTTCATGCTTACCAGTTTTTTCCAAACCTGACAAAAAGAATGCAAATAGAGATGACACCTCTGGAGCTGAACAAGTGAGTTAATTCCCACAACCTGAAACCTAACTCCTGTGATTTTGAGATGAAAAAAAGTTTTTTTTTTTCTCTGGACTGTGTGAAATTTACTATATTCAAAGCAAGTTCTCCCAGCCAACAATTCCTTATTGCTAACAGAGGAGGCACTGCAGTAGCCAGTTTTAATCTGAGAAGATACGAAGAAATAAAAAAGTGGGTATAAAAACTAGAAGAAAAAAGGAAGAAGAAAAGGAAAATAGGAAGTTATTATTATTGTTATTAACTTTTCAACATAGTATTAGCTATGCCAGAGTATTTGTGATCTTCCACCCAGGAACCAATTTTGCACACCAGTTAAGAGGGAGCACGATGATCAGTGTTTCCTTCTACACGGATTTTGCACATACCAAATGGCAAAAAAGAAATGGAGCATATGATGTTTCTTCATAAATAGCTCTGAAGGTAAACCTCAAAGAAGGTTAATATTCCGAGGGGAAGAGCTTTTTAAGTGAAACAATGAGGCTAGCACTAGGCCAGGGTAAACTGCTTGTGAGGAAGGGACCAAAAGATTTTTAGCGACCCCAGGGGTGAAGGTCTCAGGCTTGCCCTTTCACGCTGGACAGCAGTAAACCCCACTGCATTCAAACAGGGCTGAACCAGCCAGGGAAAGGTGACAGGAGCCCGTCCCACTGACAGAAAATACATTCAAATACCCCCGTCTCGGTAGGCAGCCTGCACCTCGCTGCCGGGGAGAGCCGTGAGATTATTTGCCCTCCGCAGGACAACGTTGGCAGTGGGAGTGGGCTTCCTCTAAGACCCCGGCGATCGATCGCGTATCAGAGGCACCACGCTGAGCGTGTCACTGTCCCAACCGGAGCGTTAAAGGCGCAGGGTTAGTTCATGACTGCTGAGCTAACTAACACAAACTAATGCTGAGCTAAAACACAACTAATTAAACACGAACGGGACTTTCCACGGCCCTTTGCAGACACGCACACAAACGCCCATCTCTGCTCTGTCCTATTTTCTCCTAGTATAGGGGTGTTCTGTCATAAACGCAATTTTAGAAGGTGCCTATGGCTTGCTGATCCGGGATTTCGGGTCCCACGTCGAAAAATGATTCGGTTTGAAGCAGCATCGCATGAGGGAGGCATCGAGCTCATCCAGCACTGGCTGCTCCAGCGAGAACGCTGCGGCGGGCGGGGGACGCGGTTCCCCCAACCGAGGGGGAGAGGGGACACCACCCCCCGCAAGGGACAGAGCAGTCCATGGTTTCTTCTCTGGCGCTGTGGGTGCGGGAGAGAGCCCCGACAACACCCGGGCAGAGGTTTCCACCGGGGCTGTCCCGGGACGCTTCCCCGCGGGAGCAAACAGGCGGCGCAGAGGGCACGGACTACCCCCCCG
>VZTM01009626.1:1150-30483 GCA_013400555.1 Jacana jacana | reverse complement strand
GAAAGGCAAACAGTCTTTCCTCACAACAGAACAATGAACAATCACAAGATCATGAGAAGATCACAAGACAACAGCCATAACCACGTGTGGTACAGCGTTTGTTCTCTCACATCAACAGCTTCTGCTGGAGGTTCAGGGTTGTGTGTGACAAAAGGCACGTGTGGCTTCAACGGATGCTACACACAGTGTGACATACTTTCCCTGTTTGCATTCGTACTTGTGATTTAAGGGCTAACATACACTGACAGTAAATCCAGCTGTGGTTGTGACCTGAAAAAAAGCTGTTTCCTTTGCTGACTTTACTGTCACTCCAGTAAATTTTCACACTCTCGGTAAGCAGAAGTAACAATTTAACGCTATCATTCAGGGAGTGAAAAAACTACTGGATTTCTCTGCTACTAATACGAATCCAAATCTCACAGAGTCTTTAACAGATCATTGTTTTGCAAACAGCTGCTCGTAAGCCCGTATGCCATTGAGGCAAAGCTCTCCATGGTAGGTGCGTTTGTATGAAGACACACGCTTTATTTTTCCATTCCAAGACTCCCAATGTCATTAATAGTTTTCCCAGGGATGAAACAGGGAACAGATCCAGGGAACATGAGCCATAAATAAATGTGATGGTGTTACTTCTAGTACTACAGTTCAGAGCCAAGAGTTTGGGCAGAATAGCCCGTAATATCCATTTTACAGGTGATGCTATAATAAAAACAGGGGAGAACATGTTTGCAGCTGCATTCTCTGAACTTGAGAACGAAGGGAGTATTTTCGCTTGATTTCAGATAAATCAGTGGCTCTGATGTCTTTTAACATGAAAAGGAATCTCAGAGCAACGAAATAGAATAAAGTAAATCTGAACCATCGGTCCCTGCTTAGGCAGTCTGTGCTTTGTCTGTTTTCCCGAGGAACTGGAATTGCAGCACTGCCGATTACTGCTGTGAATTCAGAGAGGGTCAGAAGAATAAATAAATCAAGTCAGAGTTGTAGGTTAAACAATGAATTTCCTGGTAAAGGAGCAAGTTCAGCCTCAGAACAGATGCTGTAGAAAGAAACTTTGACCATTAACATTTAATTTTTGGCGCTTTTTTTAAAGGAATTGAGATTATTTTTTTTTACTTTTATTTTTAAAACAGCTTTATAAGTTTATCCATATCAAAGCACTCTGAGTGGAGAATTAAAGATCTTTCTCTTTCAAAAACAGCCACACACACACATACCGTGTGTATGGTATCCCCAGAAGGCATATTGACCTGCAAGACACGGTGTGTGCGGAGCACTAGCCCGGGCAGGCAGAAATTACAGTAAGGGATTGGAGATGTGGAAACGCTTCTGTCCAACTAAATGCCCAAAGTCACTTTTCTACCTCCTTGAAGCCAGAATTGCATTTTTGCAGAAAATTAATTTTGATTGGGGAAAAAAAAAAGATAAAATTTAAAATCTCATTTTCCAAGAGAGACTGCAAAACTCAATCTTGGCTGCAGGCTATCCTTGTTAATCTGATTTAGCCCAAATGTTGAAGTTTCTTCTACTCACTCTCTGTGTAGAGGAATACGTGTCCAATCTTTCCCTGTGATCACCAGTCCTCCTCACTTCAAACTGCATAAATAGTATGGCACATACCTTTTGTGCACTTCAAGAGGGTTTATGAGAGGTACCTTGAGAGGAAAAAAGAAGGGAAATTGAAAGGACGTGCAAATGAATGTTCAGCTGCATCTCTTTCAGCCAAAGGTCTCTTTGCAGTTTTGCTCCTAGTGAGCTTTTGAAACTTGCACAATTTAGGCTACAGATCTGCTATAAAGCAGGAGAGTCCTTTTACATTGCCAAGGTAATGTGAAAAAGCTTTGTGTAACTAACAGTTCTGCTCTGTAGCCACATATCCTGTAGAGCCATTAATTCCTTTTAAAACACAGATTTCAGAGGCCTAGCTGACGTTTGGCTGGCAGCATGGTGGTCCTAGCATCATGTGAGATATCTCCTCATTGTAAGAGTCCCCTGTTAAAAAGCAATTAGCAAGTATTTGCTAGCTGATCAGGTCTCCTGCCTCTCACATGCCTTTCCTCCATATGTTGTCCTAAGGTTGGTACTTTGAGGTTTTTCTCATGTTCCTGGGCTCTGTTGAACAGTCAGCTATGAGAGTAGCACAGTTTTCATAGTTCACTGTGTTGTCAGCTGAAGCCAATCTGTTGCTGATAAATGATGTGTGTTGAAGGGAAAGGAGTCTTCATTTATGTTGTTGTTCATGGTCAGAAAACCCTCAAGTTTTGTGAAAGTGACATTGGCACAATGTTTAGGAGTTGTATTGGCACCTTATTGCTTTTTGTGGTTTTTCACCTTGTTTAATGTTCAGGGTGTGTTTTCTCTGCGTGTTGCACCTTTGACGATACAAGAAGTCATCCTTGTGTCCTAAACTGTCAGAGACATAATAAACACCATTTAAAACACGACTAAAGGCATCCAGCCATGTAAAACAGAACATTGCAGCCCCCCTACCCATTGGGACTTCTTTAAGGATAGTTTCTCTATCAGCAAGCTTTTCATACTCAGAAGCATGGGACAACGAAAAGGAAAAATTGAACTGTTCTCTTTATTCCATTTAAAGTGTTTAAGGAGGATTCAGTTCATCATGATCACAAAAGGTCCTTTTGCAGAACGCAGGAAAGTGGCGAGAGTATTTTTACTTTCAGTTCCTGCCCCTGGATCCTTAGTTTTGACATCCCGTTGAGACAGAAGGAGCCAGAACTCTGCTGGGGTGAAGTTTCCCATGCAGCATCTTTCAGTGCTGTCTCCAGCCCCTATCCTTTTAAAGAAATCCCTCCAAAACACTTTGAATTCATTGTCCTGCAACTGAGCTTTAGAAATTAAAGGATCTTGCAATTTAGAATATTTTACCATGGCATATTGTCAATGTTTACAATTGATGTATGAGAACATATTATTTTCTGAGGTGTTTTGTGGAGGAGCAAATTCTTGAGATGAAAAAGTGTTTTCAATCATGTTTGTCCAAGACTTGGAAGTTGTTAGTAATACTAGAAAATCATTTAGTATTCCTTTCTACCCAAGTCTCAGTGAAATGTTATAGCTGGCTTTCTTCTTAAACTCCTTAATCTTCTTCAACAGTTAGCTTAGATAGCATCAAGTGTTATTATTTTATAGTATTTGTAATTCGTGTTAGCAATTGTGAGGCTTGGTTTTCACAACCACCATTTGGAGCATTTTTAACCATCCATAATTTCCCATATATTTTTCTTTTCCTGACAATTATTTAAGGAAATGTTGGACGTGCCACAGTTTAAATTTCTGCTTATTCCAAAGCTAGGGGAATATGAATGCTACAGAGTTTGAAACTGGACAATGAGCATTATTTGAAGCAAGTACAGCAGAGATTCTTTGTTTGAGTGGCTTCAAGTCAACAGTGAGCAATTTATCTCAATTACAGCAAGGAGTTATTAACCAGATTTAGAATGTGCACTGAGACTATAATCATTTAAGGTATTTTACCCTGGTAATCCTTAGATAAGTGATGGCAAAGATCACTTTGTTCTTGAAGTACATCCAGTTTTGTCAAGTTTCATCAAATCACTTAGTCAACTTTGTAAATTCTGTTGTATTTTCAGTTATATCAATATTTCAATATATATATTTATATGAAGAGGGTGGTGAAGAGTTAAGATTTGGGAAACAGGTGGAGGGAAGGTGATTCTTGCAGTTAAATGTTGTACCTGTAGACATCTCCTACAAAAATGGAGAATAAATACCTATATTGAATTGATATAAAAACTCAAAACCAAAGATACCTGCTTTGTAGTTTAATGTGCTGTTCTTTATTAGTCTCCTTCCTTGCTCTACTCATGATATCATAATAAATTCTGGACAAAATATCAGAGCTGGCTACTAGCAAGAGTTTCCTTATGCTGTGCTGCTTCCCTGATGCAGAATAAAGTGTGATAACATGAAATTCAACACCATACATGTGTTTTTCTTTTGGAGTTTTTCAGCTATTCTGGATATTCACAAAGCAATGTCTTCCTCACTGCATACCCTAGAGGAGGTCTTTCATAATACACTGCACAAACTCATGTTGCTAATGACTGACTAAACTGTGACAGGGTTAATCATTGATTATTACTTTATTGAAAGAGATGCATTATCAGAAGAAACACAAAAGAATCCTTATCATTATGCACTAAGTAAAATTTAGTATTATGCCCAAGAAGACGAATTTAAAGACAATTTGGTACCAGATACCATGTGAATACAAAAGTTGTGATACCAAACAGATTATTAACAAACAAAACACTCTCTAGAAATGTTAAGTTGGGGTGTTCTGTGTAACTTCCCCCAATAATTTGTCCACAAAAGTCAGAGAAGCACCTCATCTTTCCACTAAAATCAAAGCAGTGCTATGAAAATTAGAAAAAGCCAAAGATCTTGTCATGCTGTATGCTATCCAATTCAATTCTTACAATGAAATTCAAATACTATGTCATGATTTCAGCCAAATTTACCAAAGCCAGACTGACAGATGGCCCTTCCTCCCCCCTGAAAAGAAAAGAGAGGAAGAGATAAAGAGATTTATGACTTTAGAATGAACTCAACTACTTCAGTGAGGTATTAACACTAAAATTAAAATTAAAAAAAAAAAGGAAGAAAGTAATGAAATAGATACAATACATACAAAACCATATCAAGCTCCCAGGATGACAATCACGTCACCAGCAGGCATCGGGAAAAGTCCCAGGCTGGACTCGGTGACCAACAGGAGCTAGATTCCCGGTCTAGAGTCAGGAGAGCTCAGGCCAGGATCAGAGGCAGATGAACTGACAGGGTCCTCCTCAGACGTTGGCCATCGAAGAGACTTGACCGTTTGATCCCTCAGCTTTTATACTGAGCATGATGCAAATGGGATGGAATACCCGAGTTTTGTCAGTTTTGGGTCACCTGTCCTGTCCTACAGGGGTGACCTCTTGATGCTTTTCTGCTTCCGACCCTCCAAAGGGGCAAATAACAAAATTCCCTGACCTTGTTGTTCTAGCAATAAGCATAAGCAAGGGCCTCTCTGCACACCATTCCTTGGAATAATCGGGTTTTATCAATGTGAGAGTGAACAGTTTCTGATCAACATGCTGTTAATTTCAGACTTTAGTTAGTTAGAAGAGGCCTAGCTAAAAACGCAAAATTGCAAAGCAGAAAATTGATTCTGGTTTTCCTCAAACCAGGACAGACTATTTACAAATGTTCTCATCTAGGGTATGTTAAATGAGTTATTTACTATTTAAGCCCATAAAATATTGAAAACTCACGGTATCAGAACTTCATTCTATGTTGGACTCAGTTACAGTTTTAAGCCATCAAATAAACTGTTTATCTCGTGTTCTTTTCTTCAGTGGATTTCAATGTGATTTTTAATGTGAAAGAAATTCAAGCATAGTATGGCAAGAATTTATGTATTTATTGCAATTAGCAGAAATTTGTAAAAAAACAGGATTTGTTTTAAAAAACCTAGATTTGTCTTTCAAAGAAGAATCAGGCTATAAATCCATGTTTCTGTAGATCTCACTGAAGGGCTTCTAAAGAGGGGAAGGATGATCTTTTCATTTTGATTGAGAGTACACCGAATCTCACTGCAGCACCAACAGCTATTGCAGAGTCTATTCTGAGTAGCTGAAAGGAGACAGAAGAAGGAGAGAAGAAAACAAGAAAAGGAAGCAAGAAAACTAGGAACACAGATGTCAGTGACATGGGGAGAGAGGGAGAAAATAAACTGAAGTGAAAAACAGGAAGAGGTGCCCTTTTCTGTCTCTTTACTTTTTCCAGAAGCATAAAAACAAGGGAACTGAATGTTACATGAAAACGCTGTACAAAGAGCTGGGATCAGCAAGCACAGACCAGAACAGCTTGCCCAAGCCAGGGCTGAATTTACAGCTCTGTCTTGATGCTTGTCTAAGGATGGTTACTGCCAGTGTGTAATGCTTCCCCCAAAAAGTAGTGTGGACCTCCCAGGAAACAGCTAAGCCAACATCTAGGAAGCAGTGGAAGAATAGAAATTAGATCAAAGGAAGGTAGCAGTTTATTGCTGCTGTCAGAGGGGCTTCTTGCAAAGGGTGTGGGTGAGTGGAATTATTGGAAGCCTTTTTTCATCCTCGGTGATAAGAATTACTAGAAGAGAGATGCACCTGGGCATCTCAGGACACAGTCCCACCGGATGCTCCAGCACCTGGGGTGAGACATACTCTGGTCAGCTTTCAGAGCACCAGGAGACAGACCAAGGTCACATGGATACAGATGGCATTGTACTGATCGGTACCCAAAAGTATTTCCTAATAAATGGGAGCAAGTTCAGACACAGTGGCTTTTGGATTGTGGCTTTGGACATCAGCAACTGTTCTTTACTTCTGGTCTGGCCCTGAAGGCCTCCACATTTTTTCAAACCCCCTGTCAGTCAGCCAAATTGGTTCTTACCACCATGGGGAGAGGATGTGCAGATGGTGGAAGTAACAGCAGAACTGGGAGAAAGATTTCAGCTTGAGTAGGCAGCAATGATAGATGACTCATTTATTAAGGAAGTCACACTTGGGCAAAGTCATTTGTGCAAGGGACTCCTCATCAGTGTGACTAAGGGCTTCACAATCTGGCTTCACATCAACCTACTGACATTACTCTTGGTATTTATGGACAACTACAAGAAGAACCGAAAAGGGACTTAGCAATGTGGCAGTCAACAAACCACAATAAACCACCGTGACTGTTACATGCTGCTTTTGTGGGCCATTGCAACCAAATGTTTATGTGCAGCTGGCCTTGGGGCTTTGCTTTGGCTGTAGACAAGGTTTCAAAACATACCTCTGTTCAGGCTTGATGTCCACCACTCAGTCTCAAGTCTACTGTACCCTTAGAATCCATAGAATGGGTCTATAGAACCCATAGAATCATAGACCTTATAGCAGTCTTCCAGTACCTAAAGGGGGCCTATGGGAGAGACAGGGAGGGTTTCTTTATTGGGAGTGGAGTGATAGGATGAGGGGGAATGGTTTTAAGATGAAGGAGGGGAGATTTAGATTAGATATCTGGAGGAAACTCTTTACTGTGAGGGTGGTGAGACAGTGGGACAGGTTGCCCAGAGAATCTGTGGCTGCCCCATCCCTGCAAGTATTCAAGGCCAGGCTGGATGGGGCTTTGAGCAACCTGCTCTAGTGGGAGGTGTCCCTGCCCATGGCAGGAAGCTGGAACCAGATAATCTCCAAGGACCCTTCCAATCTTAACCATTCTATGATTCTCTCCCCACAGCATACTTTGCATCCCTGTAGTATGCATGTATATGTCTATGTTATATACACCCTGTTGGTATAAGCAGAGAGCATGTATGTATCCCTATCTCAGCAAGGTGTGTGAGTGTGTTACCAGTGAGTTGTGATGATGCTGAACCTCTTGAATGCTGTACAGAGTCACCCTTGCCATGAATGGCACCCTTGCAGGAGTGGTGAGCTGGGAGAGCCCTCAGGAACTGACTGGAAGGTTACTGCTCGTCACCAGTTTGAGGAGATCTGGTGTGTAGCATGCTGGCTATCTGATTTTTCTCTGAAAGGTTTCAGTCACCTAAGTGTGCATGGCTGCAGGCAGGAGCTGGGAAAGGAGGGGGAGCAGAGTGAATGTGAACACAGGTGCACCCTCAGCTGCCACTGAGGCACAGTAAACGGAGAAATTACAGTGATCATTGGATTGTTATTATTACATAGGAGAAGTCAAATGTTAGGGAATTCAGAAGCAGACACCGCTTTTTTCCTTTTCTTGCTACAGTATTTTTGTTACGTTTTCTTCACCAGCTTTCATCTGTGATGATAGTTTCCAAAGCCCATTTTACTATGTGGAAAGTGTTTGAAATGCATTATAAAAATCTATGAATATGCTGCACAGGCATATTTTAAATTCTTAGTATTTCCCTAAAGGCATGCTATTCCACTTCCAGCTTTTTTAAGACTGTGAAGGAAATGATTGCCCATGCTGTTCATAAGACATTTTACAAGGCTTTCTAACTTAAGATGGACTTAAAAGATGAGATAGATCTTCAAGCATAAACTGAGATTTTAAAAATGAAGTTTTGCATTTGTTGCAAGGAAGGAACTATTAGACATAGCAATTAATAGCCAGAAAGAGCAGCTGTATTATGCACCAGGCTCTCTCGATGACGGTGATGACGGTACTGATAAAGCAGTTACATTACACTCATCTTAATAGCATACTCACTCAAACCAGCTTAAAAAGAACTTTTTTTTTTTTTTTTTTTTTGGCAAATCAGATGAAAAGTCAGTATTATGAGTTCACAGTTTGCTAATTTTCCGGTGCTATTTTAGATGAAAGCGCAATTATTTTTCACTTTCTCAGCGTGTAAGGCTCACGCACACATGTATAAATATATATATAACTTAAACAGCTCCCGATAGGAGAACAGAATTTACTGTACTCAACAACTCAACATAAGCATCAGGACATGGGGAAAAAGGAAAAATAGATCTAACTTTTATTGGAGCTGATAGCTGCCCTCTTTTAAGAGTGTACTGTGACGGGTTTTAGCTGCTATTTACATTTTCTTAGTATGCTAATACCACGGAGTTGATTTTGCACCTACATTGGAAAGGCAACAAGGTGGAAGAGTTATGTGCCTGTGCTTCCTCTGGTTGACTTGCACATGATCATTGATAAACAATAGAGCTCCAAGAGGACAAACATAAACCCAATAACAGCCTCAAGGCAAACGTAGGTAAATACTTAAAGCAAAAAGCATTGATGATTTTTGTTTTCAGCTTTGGGAGGTGAAAACTTCAGATGTCATTGCCCCATGTTGTGCTTGCCACACAGGAGTTTCCAGGAGCTTACTCTTGTTTCCAGAGTACAAAACCCAGCCACGCTTTCACAGAAGGCTCTGCTCTTTTGCTGCCTCTCTTTCCTCAGTCGCACAGTACCAGTGACAAGCACAGCCTGCACCAGTAACATATAGTGACTCAAGTTTTCTTGCTCTAGGACTGCAGAAGAAGGTAGTCCACTATCCCCACATATCCCCACTTTGCTGCCAGTTCTACGAAACCAATTGCTCTGCCTGGTGCGACCAGCCACAGACCCGCTGCTGTTTCCAGCTCCCTTCTGACCCGACAGGGGGGGCCAGCTCATGCCAAACTCCCACTGGCATCTATAAGATTTGCTACAGAGCTAATGAGAGGGAAATGATAAAACATGGCACCAGTGTTTGTTCCTCAGAGATATTATTTCTCGTATTAATCACCTCTTTAAAAGTTCATATCGTGATGTATCAGTGTAGAATTAGGCTGGATGGGCTGGAACAGTTAACAATACTCTTGTGGCCTCTGATTAGGAATCTTGCATCAGCAGTCAACACAGGGAAGCCAAAATGATGATTATTCAGTCACCCTTATGATCGTCTTTTTATACACATGAATTATTTACATACTACAGGGCACTTACACACTTCTTAATTAAAACCTGCTTTTTTCATTCAGTTATACCCCCAAGATCTCTTTAAAGCATGTAATTCTTCTAACGGCATTTATTTCACATTCATTATGCCGTGATTTCATTAATGTTATCTTTCATTGTATAAATAGAAAATCCTTCAGTGCAGAATACTTGTGGGAAAGGATTCCTTCACACGGAGGATTTCTTCTGAGAGAGAGATGAGTGATCGGTTTGCTTTGTATATCAATGCCCAGAATCCCCAGGAACCCTAAATTTTTTTTTCAGCTACACCACTTTCTACCTACTCTTCCGTTTTCAGTGTGGCATGCTCATTTCACCTTCTGAATCTTGCCCAGTGGTCTTTCTTCTGAGGTCATGTCTTCCACTGTAGGATAATAATGATCCTAAATTAACAGAGTCTTGACTCCAGAAAAAGACCGCAAGGCTCTATTGTGATACAAATGATCAGCAACATAAATTGCTCATCACTCACTGTTCATCACATTCTCTGAAGAGCACCAAAAATAAGACACTTATTTATAAATAGCTCAGCCTGCTAGATTCCAGTGAAACTCAATTTCGTATCTTCCCACCATTTTGACAGTGCATATAAATATGTAACATGTAGATATGTGAAAGTTAGCTGTGCTGTGATGTCCTCCTTGGGCATTCACAACCCTTACAGGTTTGCAGCAAAAGAATAAATTGCAAATTGAGACCCATGGTGGGATGCAGTATGCCACATGATTAGCATAAGAAAGGTGCTTCACTTGACAGAGGATGGGAGCTTGTTGCCCAGATCATACTGCTCTTGTATTCCTCCCCAGAAGTGTACTTTAAGAGGAAAACGAAGTGAAAATTCACAGGGAATAATACATCTGATAATCATAGAACTTTTTATTTTCTTTCTTCATGAGAACCACCTGAAATTTCTGGAACAAGCATGAACAATATTTAAGCTTTAGGAATAACTGCGTCCCAGAGTCTTCCAGAAAATGTATTGAAAGTGCTTCTTTTTACTTCACTGGCTTTGAATAGGGACCAGCTTGAGATATGGTTTTGGCTGTTTGGCTAAGCCACATGATTTATTTTTTTTTATTCTCTTCCAATCTGATAAACACAGGAATTGGAGATATACGTGGAGGCTGGAACTTGCAAATACTGCAAGTGTTTGCTTTTGCTATTCATTTTCTATGAGCATTTGTCCCAGTGTAATTTGATTACTGGAATGTTCATGAAAAGCAAATGATGAGGAGAACAAGAACAGCTGAAGCAAATAATTTCATTCATGTGAGTATCTATGTGTTGTTTCTGATGCAATTGCCATCATTAAAAAAAACCAAACCAATATATTCAGACTTTCTGCTCATCTGTGTGTGGTGCAGTTTTGCTTTGGATGAGGAACAGGGTCTGTGGCTTGTTGCTGTGATACTAAAACTGTATTCAGAAGTGAACTTGACTTATAAAATTTCATTTCACCTGACTTTGCCTTATTTTCACCAGAGAGTTCCCTTCACTTGAAAGTCTATAGAAAGCTGTTCACTGACTAAGATCAAGGATAATTCAGACAATTCATCTTTTTGTGGATCTGTATTATGGCAGTACTGAGAGCAAATGCATGTCTTCCGAGAGTCATACAGAATTATTGCAACCTTATTAGAGAATAATAAGCAGCAAAATGGCTTATTATTGTCAGTAAGAGGGGGAAAAATGAGTGTGCAATCTGACCATTGAACAGGGGACTCAAAGGGGAAATTCAGTCTTCTCCAACAGTTAAAAACTTACAGGAATATACTCTGGGCTGGGACTGCTCTACCAGTCCAGGTGTGGAGGACTCCAGCTGAATTTCCTTGTTTTGTCAGAAGCTTCCCCTGGAAGGTTGAAAGTTGCCCAAGGCTGTCAAAATCAGCAGCAACCCATCATCTGTCCTTAAATGAAGTGCTGAGTCTGTGTCCGCGTTTGACCACTGCCCAATGTAGGCATCGCTGTTGGAGCTGTTGTGTGGTGCTGCAGCATCTATCCTTTCTAAGAGCATTAGTGAAGAAGAAACAGCCGACCCAAAGAGCAAGTTCCTTGCTGTTCAGTAAATCTTCACTTACAGAGGACTTGACTTGACACAAGCAGTGCTTCCAGTTGCATGCATGGATTAGGAGACCAACCCTGCCCTCCTGGTGGGGTGATTTCTCTTGCCTTCACCACCAGCAGCCTTCTCACCTCTTTGCCTGGTCCTGCCCCTGCCAAGTTAACCGTCCACATGTCAATCAATATCCTTAAGCATGTGTAAAATCTTCAATCGTTTTAAGAGTGTTTTGCAAATGTTACTTATTCTTCAGAAAAGAAAAGCAAACTTTCACAGAAGATCCAGCTTTCTGTGAGTGTCTTTCCCTTTTATTCTCACAGCTGGCTGTTTCACTCCAACTTGTTAATAAAACATCCTGGTGTTTTGTGTGGTACCTGGTAAAGGGGATTTTACAGAACATTTCAGGTCTTTGCTCAGACAGGGCAGTGCAGCTTCTGTGTCGATGCAAAATATCAAAGCAATATTACAATAAAATTCAGAGCTTACAGTTTTTAACCTTCCATCCCAGGCCACTGAAAGTAGTATAATTTATCTTCTGGAAAACTGACCAAGACTTGCATTCAAATCTAGCATTACATGAACAGAGAAAAGTGAAATGGAGAATGAAAAAAAAATACATCCCTTTTTCTTCAGGGCATATACTTTTTTTGCATGATTTTTTATTATTATTTTTTATTATAGGTTCTCTCTCCTAGAGCAGTACTGTCTTCTGCAGAAAGAGGCAGCAGCTTTGATCATATGTTCTTGCCAAACTCATAGGAGTGGTGTTCTGTCATCCCTCCCTTCCAGGTTGACTGGGGGAATTAGCTACTCCTCTGCAACACTTCCCCTTGTTCAGGGAGTTAAAAATCACGGCGCCAAAAATAGCCCATGCGAATTCCTCGTCCCCAGGCTTGGTTCACCAGACTCTGCACAGTCACTGCGGGTTATTTGCAGGGAGATGGATAGAAGCAAGCGTCTGGCTGAGATTAGTGAGACATGAGGCTTTCGTATTTTATCACGAGGGCTTATCCATGTTAAACTCCCAGGGCGCGCTTCATGTTCGCCGGTTCTTACCCTCTCCTTCAGGAGGATACAATCACCCACTCAAGGAGCAGAAATAGTGCATGACTAACTATGTCATGGAACAAATGATTAACACTAAGTAGTTTGTGCTAGCTGTTTGCAAACAATCCACGTGCCGACAATTATGCTGAAGCAGTTTTGTGAATACCTAACTCAATGTGTTTTGCATAACTCCAGGCTGGCCTCCCGGATCATTAAATTCATAACTTCACTCTAGTTTGTTAAATTCATAAATGTCATCATTCCTTCTAGTCCGTAGTGCGGGTAGTGCTAATCTGGATGGTGATATTAGTCCATACCACTGGACTGGTGGAGGCTGCAGGAGGGATGGTGGCTCCCATGAATGAGTTGCTGTTTGAGATGAGTTACAGCTGCTGTGCTTTGAGAGTTTATAAGCCATGAAGTGCCGAGGAGGGCAGTCAAATGCAGGCAGACCCATGAGTACATCTGATGCTTTTGGATTTGCAGCTACACAAATAAAGATACTATTTCCCCCAGCTGCACACAGCCTACCCACAGAGAGCTTGGTCTGGCTACCCAGGTGCCTCAAAACTTTCCATAAAGTTTATTACCAGGAGCTGAGGGTCTCTTCCTCAGCAGCGATCCCTCATCAGCCATCTGCTGATGTCATGGCAAAGAGCAGACCTAGACAGAGCATCCCGTCCATACACATGTCATCCCACGGGCCAGGGCAGGAAGAGCTGAACTGTGTGGAAGGATATCTCGTATGTCAGTTGGAAGCTCAAGCACAGACAAGATTTTATTGATTCATTTGTTTCAGAGATGTGTTTGAGAGCCTTCCGACTCACAGAAACGTGCAGCCCTACCAGCTCCTAAAGCACAAAGCTGTTAAAAAATAAATTAAAGACCCAACATACTTGGGTAATTGGTGCTTTGCAATGACTGTAGTGATTTTCAGCTGTCACAGTAGCACAAACCCTGCAGAACTTTAAGGAGAATATACATTACTTTATAAGAGGGGGATACGAAGACAGTGGAAATTTAAAGGAATTGCAGCAGAGAAGGTAGAGCCAGTACTGAAAACAAAACTACATTTGTAAAGGCCTTTCCCCTCATTTCCATGCTGCAAAACGCTCTTACCATCAACATCCAGCCTGCTAAATTGCTGTTGTTACTTCCATTACCTTCTCATAAACTAAGCCAACCCCTATTAACTTGCTGAAACAGTTTTTTGTTTTCCCCCTCACAAGACGTAAAGTAGCAGTACAAATAAGTTTTTGCATAGATCAGTTGGATGAAGGACTTTATTTACAGTGAAGTAAACTTGATATTTAATTCCATCACAACCAGCTACTCCTTGCTAGTTTCCTTCTACAAGGGTAAAAAGTATATTAAACTTCCCCCACCACCAAAGGTTTTGCTAATATGTTGAGTTCTTTCTGTCCATATGCTATTGAGTTTCTCATTATCAAGGAAAGATCTGGTATTTCGCCAATAAAGTATGAATTTCCACATTTTTTTTGTCAGCTCTGTGAAGTTTGTGCAGCTCTCCAGCCCTCACCAGTGGTGCAATGGGTGTCTCCACTGCAAGCTTTCCCTCAATGAAGGGGGAGGGACAGCCGTAAGGCAAAAAACTGCAAAAAGAGCTGCTGCAGCTGGTCAGTTGTCAGGGTCCGTTGCCATCAGTAGTGGTTTGTCCACATGGTGCTTTTTTGAAATTGAAGCAGGAAAGGGATCCGCAGGGGAGGCTGAGAAGCTTCTTCTGACGGCGTGATGCTGGGATCACAGGCAGAGCCAAAGGAAAAGAGGATTCCATTTATTCAGCCAGTGCCTTGTGATTAGTGCTGGCTTCTGGGTAGTGGTGGTGTCAGGCAGCAATAAGAACCTTCAGTGTAGCCAGGTGATCCCATCAAGCATGGCATACCTTTTTTACCGGTGTGTATGGGCACATATTTATCTTCAGTCTGTGCCCACTATCATATTCTACATACACTGCTTAAAGCCTATGAAGTATCTGTTCACACTGCTTTGCTGAGCTCAAACTCCATCCAAAGCAGAGATTAGTAAGTATCATTCATACTTTGCAATGATTTACAGGCTCTGTGCAGTCGCTCCATTGTTGGTGCAAACGTCCACGCGATGTGCAGAGTAAAAGTAATCTGTGCAAATGTTTGTGCATCATAGAGAGGAGATGGTGTTGTGTGTTTGTGTCAAGCCTTTAGGTGAGAGCAGCAGACTTGAGTCCCTGCTAGGATCTGTCAATGTTCACCTGATGGTCTTGCAAGTTATAAATCAAGGGATGAAATGGGCACAGCTGGTGATCTTTGATACGTTCTCCCAACCCTCACCACAATAGTTTCAGTAAATCACTTAGAATCATAAAATCATTCAGGTTGGAAGAGACCCTCGGGATCATCAAGTCCAACCATCAGCCCTACTCTACAAGTTCTCCCCTACGCCATATCCCTCAACACTACATCTAATCTACTCTTAAACACAGTCAGGGATGGTGACTCCACCACCTCCCTGGGCAGCCCATTCCACTGACTGACCACTCTCTCCGTGAAAAACTTTTTCCTAATGTGCAGCCTAACCCTACCCTGCTGCAGCTTGCAGCCATNCCCAGGTCCTTTTCCCCAGGTCCTTTTCCGCCAGGCAGCTCTCCAGCCACACTTCCCCAAGCCTGTAGCGATGCAACTTCCTGGTTTTTGAAGTGGTTTACTACAGTAAGGTCTCATTTCATAACTTTATACCCAGTACTTTCTTGGAAATCGCTCGGTAATTAATAAGTTGCTTATCCACTTTAAACTAATGAGGAAATCACAGTATGTATTCAAATTCTTGCAGACATGGAATCCTGAGGAGGGAAGTGTTAGTGGTGGGGGATGACACTAGTCTGGAAGGACAGACCAGTGCACTGTGAGTAGTGTAATGGTACAGATGCCCAAGTTATTTAACAATAACCCCTAAAGCAAATGGCTGTTTGTTACTTTTGAAATTCTTCTATCTATTGAGGCAGCTGTGTCTAGTACAGAAATAACAGGAGATGTGAACCCTAGACTCTGCTTCTGGCAAAATCTTGGTATATTCTCCAAGATGTGTGACTTCACCTTTCTTTTTTTTTTTTTTTTTTTTTGGGGGGGGGGGGGGTTTTTANGGGGGGGGGGGGTTTTTTGGTTTGGTTTGGGTGGGGTTGTTTGGTTGTTGGTTTTTTTCCCCCCTTGGATCCCTCCCTGTGTAAAAGGGTGTGAAATACTTACCTTGCTGTAAGACTTAAGATGGGCAGAGAGCTGTTTCACAGGGGAGGGAGAAACCTGGCCCTGCCATGGGGTGATCTGTGCCCCCCATGGTGCTGCAGAGGGGGTTATCCCCCTTTTACACAGAGCAGGGTTTGCTTGGGAAGGGTAGGACAAGATGAGACAGGGATTTCAAAACGGATGGCTCAGTTTCTATATTTGACAGCCAGCCAGGGCCCCTTCCTCCCCCTCCTCCTCTTCTCCCCGTGTGCCTTGGTAACGGGCTCTGCACAGTCACACACTTTTGTGGGTACTTGCTGTTCGCTTCATTGGAAACTCAAACGCTTCTGGCTTTGGGGGCGGAGGGTAGGCGCCTCCTGATTACAGGGTCATGCCTTATTTTGTGTTTTGCACGCCCAGAAAACCGACTTGCAAACACTGCCACTAAACTTCTAAGTTGTACAGTTGTCTTATGTGGATTTTTTCCCTACTTGGTTTGTTTTTTTAATAATAATGTATTAATTTGGGATCGGGAAGAAAGCATGGGGAGCAGTGATTAGAAATTTTACCATGAATATAAACCACTAGGCTTTGCTATATTTTAAAAGTTAGATTCTTGTCTTGTGTTGAAAGGCAATCTTTCAAATCTGCAGCTGAGGAGCTAACAAACATCACACCTCCTAGTTTATTTATTTCCTCCTCCTGCAACAACCACCAGTTTTGAGTGGCACTTACCCTTGAACTGTTTCTTAAGCAAACAAACTGCCTCCCGCTGAGAAAAGTAGCTTCCCTGTGTGGTGCAATTAGAGAAAGGTGGCCAGTGAGGCGAGGATGCCTATGCAGGATGAGACCCTCTTGCCCTAACTTTGGGTTGGCAGCAAGTGGCATTTCACAGTCACTTGGGATGGCACATCCCTGTGGTCAGTTCCCTCTATCAGCTCCCTGTCCCACTGCACGCAAAGTGTGTTTATTTTTAAAAGAGATGTTTGGTGTTTTTTCCCTTGCTCACTCCTTGATAGCCCTAATAGTCAATTATATCTCTTCTTTCTAATTTCCCTTCTTTCTAATTAAATCCTTGATGTATTAAGTAAGAAACCTCTAGCGGAAATGTTTAAATGCTGATCCTGATTTGAAGCCAGGCAAGTACATGCAAGAATTCACCTTAGAGCCATGATTTAAATGTCTAGCCTCAGAAGGATCAACTACTAACTTAATCTACCCTGGCCTCATTTAATAGAGTTAAGAGATCCATCTTTGCAAGCTTAATTCTCAGCTTTCTTTCATACAAAAAAATCAATATAGAGCAAAATGCACCTGTAGGCAAAATTAATCCTGTGGAACATGCCTGGAGCAAGGCCCAGCAGAAGAGGATGTGATGATGAGCTGCTGTTGGCATTCTGAGGAATGGGACACGGGTCAGCACTAATTTCTTCTACTGTATATTGCCATGTATGGCTACCACTGCAGCAGCTGCTCCCTGTGTAACTGTACCCAGCCCAACCCGTGGGTATTTCTCTGACTGGCAGGGACTTGTAGAGACAAAGCTCACTGGTCATTGTCCTCCAGGAGCAGAACCCAGTGCCCTGCAAGGAGTGTAGGAGGTCCCATGGCAGCCTGGGCTGTCCTGGAGGTGCTGCCTGCCCTGCCCTGCCTGCCACATCTCAAGCATCGCTTTGCAACGTTGCTTTGGGATGAACAGGGAAGCTTTCTCTGTTCAATTGACACCTTCTTCCCTGTTAATTTCTCTAAGATCAAATGACCCAGTTTCACTCTGCTGAGCTGCAAAAGCCAGATAGGGTTGCACAGCCTGTTGGTGGGCACATAGTCATTTATAAAAATAATGAGACATGGGGGCGCAGCTACTGAGGGTATGGGGAAAACAAATGCTCAGGAGGAGCTGAAGACAATTTTAAGTCATGCTGGAACCAGACTGGTGAGTGAAAATGGTGCTCCAGGTTTTATTCCTTCCTGCAGGTGTTAATGGTGAATAAAACCTAATTAAATTAGGTGGTGCATGGGTACACAGGTTGCATATCAGAAAGGACAATAGCTGCTTTTGTAAAATGGTATCAAACTTCTTTTACCTAGATAACATTAATGAGTCTTTTCCATGCCCCCTCTGCCTTATATTCTACATTTTCTTCCAGAATTAATTTATTTTTATCTGGCCTGAATTTTACTCATGCCTAAAACCCTGGGCGATACAGAAGGTGTACTCATAGCCTGTTGTGCTTGTGAAAAAGTAGCATTTTCTAGTGATAGCAACACGTCCATCTTGCTGATGGGTATGTGGAAGCTGCTGTAGCAGGGCAAGGATGGGAATGCCGTTGCAAGAGCCCTTGATGCTGAGGAGCCTGGCAGGGGTGACGTGTCATGGAGCCTGGTGTGGAGCAGTGTTTGGCAATGCGGATGGTAATTACAGCTCTGGCTGCCAAATTCTCTGTCAACTCTTGCACTGTGTTAACAGTAGTCCTCAAGAGCGAGGCATCAGAGCAAACACCACAGGCAATTAACACAAGCTTTAGAAACCCATTCAGTATGCAAAGCCAAGAATTAATTGTTAGTCTCATTAAAGTCCTAGCAATCTAATCAAAGTAGTATTATTGGTCCCAATGATGCTAACACTTATGGGCAAATTATCCGAGTACTACAGCTCGTTCTCAGTAATGATATGGCCCAAATTGCCTTACGCACACTTCCGGTATCTCTTTTTCAGGTGCTGGGCTCTCCCTTCCATGCAGCTCTGGGTCCCAAGGTCGGCATCATCTTCTTTAAGGAGACAGAGCAAGTTTGTGTGTGTTCTCAGGGGCTGGGGGATTCTTAGTGGCAAGCTGTCTGTGTCCCAAAATCTCTAAGGGGAAGAGTATTATGTTCATGGCAGGAGTCTATTCCTCCTCTGGGTTTGCTTTTGTTTGCTTTTATATGTTCGATAGCACTGTCTACATCTCTGCTGCATTTAATTGCCCATTCTTCATTCTTTTGCATTTCCACCTTACAAGAGTCATAGAATGGTTAGAGTTGGAAAGGACCTTAAAAATCATCGAGTTCCAACCCCCCTGCCATGGGCAGGGACACCTCCCACCACACCTGGTTGCTCAAAGCCCCATCCAACCTGGTCTTGAACACCTCCAGGAATGGGACATCCATAACTTCTCTGAGCAACTTGTTCCAGTCTCTCACCAACATTCACAATATCTGGTACACGTTAAATATTAGAGAACTGCTCTCTTTCAGCCCATTTTCACTCAGCTGTCAGGGTTGCAGTTACCATCTGACCAATGGTGAGTTGTGATTTTTAGTCCTGGCACCCCTGGTGTCATCCTGTGCTTGCAGTGTCAAGGCTTCTGCTCTCAGCTTGGGATAGCAGTTCTGGGGATCCTTGATAAAACCCCATTTTCATTTTTTTAGCAGCTTTGAACCTTGATAATCCAAGTAACATTTTATGACTGCAGCCTGATTACACTTGTATCTTCGATCTAGGGCTGTTAGTAATCACTCTAAAGGACTAGTGAGAGTTCTGTCAGCAGACACACATGCAGAGTGCCCTGGTGACCATTTAAAGAATTTTCAGTGGCAAAACAGCACCACAGGTGTGTTATCAGAGGTTTTTTTATACAACAGGGTCTTGCTGTGTTGCACCTGAGACATTGGGAATGCCAGAATCAGGGAGGCAGATCAGCAACCCCAAAACACATTCACTGTCTGTTCCCAGGTGCTGCCAGTTACTAAAGCTGAATTTCTACTTGCCCTTATGAACCAAAATCTGGGGGAGAGAAGCCTGTTTCATGTTCATCACCTGAATAACACATAAGGAAACTCAGACTGCCTGCTTGGGAGTACTTCAAAATAGCCCTTCTGATTGATGTCCAGGATGTGAAAAGCACCAATGTTGTGGGGTGCTTCTCAACAGAGAAGCACACAAACACCCCTAGACAGTCTGCTGAAGAGCTCTGAGTTAGCTGAATGCCTTGTCTCCTTAAGGGAAGAATTAAATTCTGCTAGATGCTTTCTTCCCATCATTCAAGCTTGTAGTGGCTTTAGAAGAACCCCGGAAAGATACATCTCTGTGGAACAGACACTGTATTTTGCATTCTTTACGAGTGAGGGTAGACCAGTAGTGGGGTAGCTGCAGAGGGAAAACCAGATGAGAACCCCTGCTCATAAACATGACAGTCTAGATGAGGCCAGCCACAGGAAAATGTGTTACTGGAAAGTGGCATTAGAAAGAAAGCCTGCAGTAGAGCTAGCCATGACCACCTTGCTCTTGCTGGCAAATGCTCACCTACTTGTGATGACCTCATTCCCTAACAGTGTTGAGCTTCTAGAAAGTAATACCATGCAGTAACAAGTTGTCCATTGCAGCTAACATTCACACTCAGTATCCCCTGGCATCTCTCACCCACCTGCAAGGGCTGTGCAGGAATTGATTACAAATCTGTAGGACTTGGGAGCAGGAGTCACAGACAATGATCTAGTCACTTAGTTCTCCCAGATGAAGCCCACCATGGGGCAGAGGTGGCTTGCTAGAGTTTTGCATTGCTGTTTAATCATGAAGGAAAGCCTGTCATGAAGAATTTCTCTGGCTTCCCCCAGTCTGTTTGTATTAGCAATCATCTGTCTTTTCTTAACAATCATGGCACATTTTAGGGAAGGAAAAACTATTTTGGGTCCTGGCATCTGTATGAGATATTTTTTTGTCAAACTCTAAATGTTGAAATTTTTTTTCCTCCTGGAGCAAAGAACATGTTGAAATTTTTGAAGTAGTATTCGTTACAATTTATAAGTGGCTATGAAGATAAATAATGGGTCTTAGTTTCAAGAACAGCTGGAAGTTCATATTTTATATTGCCTCTTTGACCTTGTAAAGAGCTGTACATATTCAGATTAGTTTGGAGTATTTGTATGAAGGCATTAAAGATGCAAAGCAACCTCAAGTCTGGTCCAACAAGAAATGTTATTTTCAGGACAAACTAAGTCAAGAATTAAATTCATCTAACTGTTGTGTTTTTGTGGTTTGTAAAATCAAGAGCCAGTGCATTTTTAGGATCTGCTTGTAAGCGTTGCCTGGACGGTTGCCAGGCCTATTTTGCTGCAGGAATCAGGACATCTCTGGCTAGTCTAAGCTAGCTTTTCTCTCAGAAGCTTTTAAACCATCTGCAAAAAAATAGCCTTCAGTGTGGGCACCTGCCTTGTTTCAAATCATGGTCTTGGTCAAACAGCTGTGTACATGGAGACACAAGACAGAGACAGACAGACATTACGTACGAGACAGACACAAAAAAGAGGGACTTGAAGTCATCCTCTTCAAAGCAGGTCTGGGACTTTTCTTCTCTGGAGAACCAAAAGGCAGAAGTATTCCTCTGTCTAAATACCAGGAGAAATGTAGGACTGGTATTTTTAATCATACTGCTGCTGCTTAAACAGGTGCTTAAGTGTTTTGCTGGATGAAGGCCTAGAAGCCAAATCTTAATGCTTACTGACATCAATGACAAGGCTGTGGGGGTTTAACTGGGATGAGGAGAGAGCCCAGTGCAGCACAACACCCGTGCCCAGCTCCCAGAGCTCTTCAGAAGGGAGCGGAGGGATGTGAGCCTGCCCCGCACACAACTTGTGCCTCTGTAGAAGCTGTAGAATGGATTTTGAGAAGAAAACCTGGGTAACTCACCCTCCGTGGTACCTGTCCTCTTGGCCACAGCCTCCCCCATAGCCAGAGCAGGTTTCTCACAGTAGCCTGGAGGTGAGGAGATACAAAGAAGCACACTGTCCATCTGTCCAGGCAAAGTGCAGCGGCTGGGATGGTGTACGGGATGCAGTACGGTGGGCAGCTCAGTGGCTGGTGGGGCAGGGTGGCAGGACATCTCCATCTGAATTCCCTCCCGTGGTCCACCAGCTGCCAACAAAAAGTCCTTGAATCATTGCAGTTTGAGTAGGAGGGCAGATATTATAAAAAATAAAACATTGTTTCATTGCATCTTTTTTAATGGCATGGAAGGAAGAAGCAGTAAGTGTGCCAGTAGCCTTTAGGAAACTGGGGTTTAAACCTCAATTTTGTAATTTCAACGATGGAAGAAAGAGCTTCCCAGTTTTTGAAGCTGCAGCATCAGCTTGCTCACAGCTGCCATTTAGCTCTGTTTGTGAAGCTGTGAGTCTCCACAATTGCACTGTAAGCCAAAAGGATCTTTTTTTTTTTTTTTCCCCCTTTGGTGGAGCTTTCTCCGGTATAATTATATAGTCTGTTTCCTCTTTTGTGTTTCTTATAATAAATATATATCTGAGTACTGCCTTTGCCCCTGAGAGTCTGAAGGGAATAATGTTTTCTGTGTATTATTTACTTTTACGCAGTTAGAAAAAGAATAGTCACATATATGCTTTTATCTCTACTAATGAAGCTATCATAATGTCAAATATAAAATGTCACTGTGACCATGCCTAATTAGCATTACAAATTTGGTTGAAGAGATAAATGGCCAGATCTTTCAGGGTGTAAGCCAATCCAGCCCCAGGCATTCGTGCTCACAAGATTTACAAGAGCTAAGGACAGGTCTACAGAGTGCTGAAATGGAGGCTTGAAAAATCTTGCATTAATGAAATGCAAATCATGTTTCTGTCGTTAAATGAACCTGCTATCTCAGGTGTCTCAGGCAATGAAACTGTAAAACTGTTCCGGTTGGGATACAAAAAGCAAATAAGTAGTCACAGTCCCTGCTGATGCCGGGGAGTCAAAGCACATCAGACCATGTAAAGCTTAATACTCCATGAATGGCTTGGTCCAAAGCCCACTGAAAGTCAGTGGAAAGACTACTGGTATCTAATCCGAGGGCGATAGTCAGAGATTAAGGATTCAAGGCCTGTTCTTTACCCAGTGAAAACTGAAGTTGGTTGGTCATGGCTGGTTTGTAAAACAGGAGCTAATGACATGTAATAAAAAATTAAGCTCTTATAGACACAGAAGATGTTTTTGCTAGTGAGAGTATGTAAATGCAAACACATTATTAAAAACAGATCACAATTAGCATTATTCAAATGAGGTTTAATTCTCTGTTTGTGTAATTTGAGGAAAAACTGATGCAAGTCATATCATCTTTAATGACAGCTTAAAGTCAAATTTAAACAAAGCAATTGAATTTCCGTATGAGCTTTGATAGACAGTTTAGCTGAAATAGTTGAAATTTAGTAATTTCCAAAGTTGGATAATGAAGCACTTTGTCTAAGAACTTTAATAAGGATGGATGGGTATAGTTCAATACATTGAAACTATCTCATAAATATTCCGTTTCATGATAAATACGAACCTGTACACATCTAAAGTACCATTGAAGTTGTCAGAAGCCTGTTCTATGAAACTATGCAGTGTCAGTGATTGCTACTGAATGACTAAATAAATGATTTTCCAAAGTTCCTCATTAAAAATCAGTAATGGTTTATTTTAAAAGGAAAAAAAAAAAATCAATAAGAGCCCTGTAATATCATGGAATATTCAGGGCCTGTGTGTTCAGCTCCATCCTACAAAGAAAACTTCCAGAACAAAATAGGTGAGAAAGTGTTAAATCCAAACATCTCCAAACATCTCCACATCTTTTTAGAATAGAATAGAATAGAATAGAATAGAATAGAATAGAATAGAATAGAATAGAATAGAATAGAATAGAATAGAATAGAATATAGAAGTAAATTCTGTGATTTTATGATAATATTTAAGTTGGAAGGGACGTACAGCAATCATATAGTGCAACTGCCTGACCACTTCAGTACTGACCAAAAGTTAAAGCATGTTATCTAGGGCATCATTCAAGTTCCTGTAGGACACTGACAGGCAGGAGGATCTTCTTTTGAACGTAAAACCAATAAAGAAGGTGAGTGAGGGTTCTTCTTTGTTCAGCTGTGAAATGTGGGCCATCAGGGATCCCGTTCCCTGAGTCCCCATAAAAAGCAAACATTAATTACTGTTCCTCCCCAGTCTCTGCAGGGGTATTTGCGTGGTGGGCTGGGAACTAACTTAAAGTTTAGCAGAAGACAAACACCTAGTGATTGAGTTTTATGTATATTACTCTATTAGAAAAATGCTGAAGACAGGTTTGCAATCTCAATACACTTAATAGAGACTGTGTTTGCTACTTTTTGGGGGCTGAATGTTTATGTTTCAAGCATATTAACAGGGAATTTAGCAACTAATAAATCACAGTGGTGCTAAGTGCTCATGTAGCTGCACCTGTGGGCTTTTGAAAGTGACAGCTGAAGCACAGATGGTTTCACACTAAGAAACACTTTTAAATGCAGGCTCAGTCTATGCCAGGTTATCCCAAATCCATCTTCAGTGAAGGAGCAGTGCCTCAACACCAGAACAGTCTGTTGGACCACATTGGCACATCCAAGTATATCGCACGTAAGAGAGGGACCAGTGCAAGAGATCCTGAGGGCTAAAGCTGTAGCTGCAGTGCTGTAGAAGAACCTGCATCTGAGAATACCAAGTCAGACGGAAACTGCCTTCACCTGCACTGACGAGTTAGATTCTGTCCCATTCTCTGGCCTGCAGGCAGAGTTTTACATTCTCTGGAATATGTGTGCTTGGTGCTGTATTTGTTCTGGGCCAAGAGTAATGTGCAGTGACCCTGAGATGTAATTTTTATCTTTACTGTACCTCTAGCAGCTTAAAGTGTTTTCATACTAGAACTGTGCTGTAGACAAGAAAAAGCAGTTCTTGCATATGTAGAACTGTACATATGCACTGGGTTTAGCCTGAGGACACGTAAATCTTCAAAGATATAAACCTTCTGGGCAAGATGGAGAGCATCTCATGCAGTCTTGCCTACTGGGAATGACACCCAAAATGTGTCAGGACCCACACCGCCAGTCCATGGCACAAGGAGAACGGGCACGTGTCAAACCCAGACCAAGGACAAATTTAGCAGCAAAATTGCTCAAGCTTGTTTCCTGGAGCTGTTTTATTCAACACTATGGACACAGCTGTTACTGATAACTTCTGTCACTCATCAGCACTTGGTTGGTTTTCTATATCCAATATATTTTATTTTATACCGGTGCCTATACCACAATAGCTATGGTACTGTGCCTGGGTTGTTAAGCTTTTGAGTACACGGAAGACATCTGCTCATCCTCATACATGCATGGTCAGGTTCTGTGCTATCATTTGTATATGCAAAATGTTCTATATGTACTGAATAACTAATTTCTTCTCTAACACTCGAAGTAACTAAAACATTAGACTTGCAAAGTTTTTCTGGTTGGAGGCAGATCATCATGTAAAAGGTTTTCATAATTTTACAGAAAGGACACAAAGAAAATGCTTTACCCTCCGTTCCATTTGCAGTGAGAGACAAACTAGAGTGAATTTACCTGATGCTCTCATAACCTCAGGAAGAAAAGTTTCTTGTGATTCAGTTTGCAGGACTAATTTATTCAAATCACCTTCTCAAACACACAATGTGGGGTTTTTTTCTGAATTAATAATTTGTTTTAATTAGCAAGCAATGTTTTCCAACATAGAACTCGGAGAGTTTGCACACTGTAGCTTCTTGTGCATCCACTAGCTTATCCTTTATCAAAGAGTCAGTCCTCTTGTGTCTTATTGGCAGTACATGATGCGCATTGATTGTGGACAGTGATCTATTTAATTAGCTTGTTTCTGTGTCTCTGTAAAAAAAGGCCACAGGTACCAAAACCAAGAGATAACAAAAATTGCTGAGAGCATCTTCAATTACAGTATTCTCTTTGTTGGGCTCTGAATTTAAATGACCTGCTGTGGAAAACAGATGAGGAGTTCATGTAACTACAAATTATCACAATGAAAGCTTGTTGCTCATAAATGGTGTTCGGCTCTTCAGGTGTATTTTTTTTTTTCCATTCCACCACTTAAATCTGTATTGGAGAGCTCAGGGTTTTATTTTAGTAAAACTAGTGCAAATTGGGCAATCCATCCTATTATTCCAACTACAGAATGGCACTTCTAAGATCCATACAAACCGAAACCTGTAATAAAAAGTTAAATACTATTAAAATCAAAATGACAGCAGTTTATGCCAATTTTAAGCAAAGCAAAGGTTTGATACCTCTTATATATAATACATGTAAACTACTGAAAATTTAAGACAATGAAAAACAGACTTTAAATGTTTAATAACTTAATGAATAAAAAGATTAAATTCTGCTACCTGTGTAGGATAAGATATGATTTGAGAGGACCTGAGGACAGACAAATGTTGACCTAAAGTCAACAAAGATCTCTCAAACCAAAAGAAGCACAGAAACGGGTATCGTAACTCATTCTTTGATTGGTCTCATGGCTAGACTCAAAGTTCTGGGCCCCTCATTTCAAGAAGGACATTGAAGTGCTGGAACACATCCATTATGAGAGCCATCAAGCTGGTGAGGGGTCTAGAGAACAAGTCATATGAGAGAGACTGGCCATATTTAGTTTGGAGAAGAAGAGGCTGAGGGGACACCTCATTGCCTTCTACAACTACCCAAAAGGAGGTTGTAGGGAAGTGGGTGTTGGCCTCTTCTCCCAAGTGAATAATGACAGGACCAGAGAAAATGGTCTGAAGTTGCAGTAGGGGAGGTTTAGACTGGATATTAGGAAGAATGCTAATGCACATGCTCTGGTGCCTGAGATTTAGGTTGCGTGATTTGTTTTATGTAGTTTTTTGTTTGGTTTGTGTGTGTGTCTGTGTGTGGTTGGACTCAATGATCTCAGAGGTCCCTTCCAACTTTGAAGATTCTGTGATTCTGTGAAATGCCAGTGGAAAATAAAATAACTTTTTTTAGCAAAGATACATTGAAAACTGTCAAGTTCTCAGCTGAACCCAAAAGCTGGAACATGTCGTAGTTGAAAACCTGGTAAAAGCATTTTGGTAGAGCAGAGAATTTTTTCATAGCAAAGTGCCAGAAAATTACTTGGTTTCTTTCATTTTCTTCTTCCTTATCAAATCTGTAGATTAAATTTAATTTTCTTTTCAGGACCAGGGAAGGGAAGGAATAAGAGTAAGAGGAAAGTAATCATGGATCAAGTAATAAGAAAGGAGGAAATAGTTGCTTTAAGAGGCTGCATGAATTAGCCTAACATCCTTCCTCCTTTTCTGGAATAGATAAAGTCAAGGGCAGTGGGGCTGGGAAATGTAATGGGTTAAGTTCTGTTATATCATCAATGACATTGGGAAAAAAAATATGGAATAGGTATCTATCAAATATTTTCCAGCTCAGAAAGCACAGTCTGCTTATCTTAGCCTCTAGTGCATGCAATAACTTGTGCTTTATTAAAGAATCTGTCTTCTTAGGTTTTATTGGCAATGTGTGTTGGTTATAGACTGTGATCTGTTTAACTGGGATACTTATCTGTCTGTGTAAAAAAGCCCACAACTACCAAAAATATAAAGGAGATAATAAAATGAACTGAAGGCTTTTCTTTTTTTTCCCTAGTGTTTACCAAAGGACTTGTTAGCATCAGTTGAATTTGAATATTAGCACCAGGGCTGAACATGAACAGGAAGGGCAGAACTTCTCATGCCTCTATTAGGAGAGCAGGGAAATCTTTGCTTGAGAATGCCAAGAAATCCAAACGGAAAGGAATGTAATTTCTTGGAAACAGACTCATTAGTGACTACTGAAGTTGACTCAAGCTCTAGCTGAGGAAGCCCATGTGCCACAGTCCATTTAGAATCATAGAATCATAGAATCATTTAGGTTGGAAGAGACCCCTGGGATCATCAAGTCCAACCATCAGCCCTACTCTACAAGTTCTCCCCTACACCAGATCCCTCAACACCACATCTAATCTACTCTTAAACACAGTCAGGGACGGTGACTCCACCACCTCCCTGGGCAGCCCATTCCACTGACTGACCACTCTCTCTGTGAAAATCTTTTTCCTAATATCCAGCCTAACCCTACCCTGCTGCAGCTTGCAGCCATTCCCTCTTGTCCTGTCGCTCATTGCCCGTGAGAAGAGACCAGCACCAATATCTCTACAGTGCCCTTTCAAGCAGTTGTAGAGAGTGATGAGGTCTCCCCTCAGCCTCCTCTTCCTCAGACTAAACAACCCCAACTCCCTCAATCGATCCTCATAAGCCTTATTCTCCAGGCCTTATGAGGATTGATTGAGGATTTAAGTTGAGTGGGTATAAGTTTCCATGTTTCTCACACATTTATCTTGATTTGAAGACTTTGAAACAAATGATTGAGTAAAAATTGAGCAAACTCATTAAGTGTAGGTCCAGCATATTTCTGATAAATTGTGTTTCATATTTTTTACTACAGAATCCCCTTCACCTGCAGATGAGTTTAGAAAACTCGTTGAGTTCTGATGCTGACGTCACTTTTTCAATCCTTGCGATGAACAACTGGTATAATTTCAGCCTGATGCTGTGCCAGGAGGAGTGGAACATCACAGATTTTCTCTTCCTCACACAACAGAGCTCCAAGTTCCACCTGGGATCCATTATAAACATCACAGCAAACCTTACTTCAACCAGTGACCTTCTGAACTACCTACAGTTTTACCTAGAGAGCATCAAAGACACAACATCTACCATGGTCATGTTTGGATGTGACATGGAAAAAACACGGAAGATTTTTGAAATAACCACCCAGTTTGGTGTGATGCCTCCAGAACTTCACTGGATTATTGGGGATTCACAGAACGTGGAAGAACTGAGGACAGAAGGTTTGCCGCTCGGTCTCATCGCTCATGGCAAGACAACGCAGGCGGTCTTTGAGCATTATGTACAGGATGCAATGGAGCTGGTAGCAAGAGCGGTAGCAGCAGCCACCATGATTCAGCCTGAACTAGCTCTTATTCCAAGTACAATGAATTGTATGGACACAGATGAAAGGAATATGACTTCAGGGCAGTATTTGTCAAAGTAAGTTTTGCCTTTTATTTGTTTGGGGTTTTTTAAGCTATTATTTGGTATACAAGAAAAATCATTTTCCTCCCCCTCCCCACCCTTCTCAGTGGCTTAGCTGTCATAGCAGTACACACAATTCAGGATTTCCTCTTGATTCATTACTTCAGGGCAAATGGAGGGGGTCAATGACTGGCTGGAGTGCGTGAAGCTCCACCTGGCACAGATGAAGACCTGATGGAGGTCCTATGGGTCAGGATTAAAGGGAGAACAGGAACAGATGATGTTACAGTAGGGGTCTGCTGCAAACCACCAGATCAGAGTGAAAGGGTGGATGAGGCTCTCTATAGACAGATAGGAGCAGCATCGTGCTCGCAATCCCTGGTCCTCATGGGTGACTTCAACCACCCTGGGAGGGACAACACAGCAGGGCACAAAAAATCCAGGAATTCTTGGAATGTGTTGATGGTAACTTTCTTCTTCAAATGATTGAGGAGCCAACGAGGAAAGGAGCTGTGCTAGATCTTGTCCTTACCAACAAGGAGGGGTTCATGGGGAATGTCAAACTCAAGGGTAGCCTAGGCTGCAGTGATCATGAAATGGTAACATTCAAGATGCTTAGGGCAGCAAGGAGGGTGTGCAGCAAGATCGCTACCCTGGACTTCAGGA
>VZTM01009618.1:15865-28218 GCA_013400555.1 Jacana jacana | reverse complement strand
AAAGACTGAAGTGACCCTGAGTTCAAATAAGCAATTAGTGACTTCATGATCACAACTTGAAGAAGCTATCTGTGTTTCTGAATAAAAACTCTTAACCTTCTCATGCAAACCTCCTCTCTACCACTTAATTAGTCACTTTAAAATCTTGCTTCAACTATTATTTCTCATAATGTCCATTCTTTGTGATTCTCATGCCCAATTCAAATATCCCATGGAAATCTTTGCCAAAAAGTATCTCTGGTGTTAAAAACTTACTGCAATTCAGAGACAACTTATTTGGGAAAGCCATTACCTTGTAGTGAAAGATAAACAGGATTCTATCATTCTGTGATTGATTCTGTGATTCTGTGAGTTAGACAACGTCTAACTACTGGGAGCCTTTCTTTGAGTCAGACTGCCTCACAGCTCTGGAGCTGCTTTATTTCGTGTTTTCTGTGATGACAGTGCTGCAGATATCTGTTTCAGAAACCACTGTTTCACTTTCCCCCACTTCCTTCCATCCACCAAGAAAAAAACTGCTTCTATTCCTCTTTCCCCCAATATACAAGGCATCTGAAAAAACCATTTCCTTTGCATCCATTCAAAGACATGGTTTTTGGTACTGAGATATGTAGTAGGAAGTCTTGTGATAATCTGAGGCCCTATAGGGAATGAAGGGATTTCAGAGGACTGCAGAGGATGATGGAGAAAAATAATCTTATGGGGAAGGAGAAAAAAAAAACATTTAAAAAAAGAACAACATTTTAATGTACTCTTAAGAAACATCTTTAAAAATATTCATACAATCTCACTAACAAGAAAAGTATTATAGAAAAAAGTTCTCATTAGAACACATTTTGAAAGAAGTATCTATTTAGAAGAAATCTATAATGGAAGATTTGAGCAGCTCATCACAAAATTTTTATAAAATTTTGTGTTTCTTCTACTTATTCCGTTTTAAACATAGATTTTGTTTAAAGCACTGCTGAAAACCTCCATCCCAAAAAGATCATTTACGTATCTGTTGCTGTTCCTTTAAGATGAAATGATAACTAGCACAGCTTGCCATGTCTTCATCCCAACACCATAGGCAGAACCCAGCTGCATCTGTATCCCAACTTTGAAAAATGAGGGTTACATTTTCTCTGTTTAACTTTGTCTTAAGTTTCTACAAGATTATACTCTGGTTACAGTAAAATATCAACTGCATGACTTTCTCTTTCTTTGGTTATTGCCCCCTTAGGTATAACATTTTAATCAAAGGGAGGTCAATTGCATCAAAATAAAAGTTTGCCAGAATTTGTCTGGCATAAATTCTTCCCTCAAGATTTCATTATGAAGTGCTACTTCTGAAAAAAGCCCACTAAGTATTATCCAAAAGCTAAGAAATTACTTTACAAGACTAGAAACATAAATTACATAGATTGGAATACAAAGGACAGAGTAAGTACTGGATCGGAATGATAATCACAGTCAATATCACATCAGTAGTAGCAAGGCATAGTTTAAAATAACTTCCTACAATCTATTTATTATAGGTAGATAAAAGGATGACCATTGAATATGATGAAACTGGAGGATTCGCTTGGGCCGTGCACATCGTCTAAAAGGAGCTTCTCACAGTTTAATTCCATTTTGAGAAGTCAGAGTGGGAAACACATTGAAAAATTAAAATTCTGTGTTTCAGTCCTCAGTGACAGCTACAGAACACAGTAGCTACTTGTTTAGTGTTTAGTTTGCTGGTACCAGTGATACTTGAAAAAGGTTTGCAGGGGAGGTCTTGGGAAGATTACAGTGCTGTAATGTGCAGACTGAAATAACTTTTTAAAATAAAGTGGCATTTAAGCACCAAAAGAAAAAGCCACCACCCAATATTTATTATTTTATTTGCATTCAAACATAAAGGCAAATGTTCAGTAAAATGTATTACATGGAAAGACTTCTAAGACATATGTTAATGATTCACAAAGCCTATAAGTTTTACTATGAAAAGCACTCAGCAGAAATCTTTCTGACAAATAATGCTCCTAGCCATTGAGGTTAATATATTTTTGACGTTATGAATATCAGCTCTTTGCAGCCTGGGGATTCATTCTGCCTTCTTCCATCTGAACTAAGCATCTTTCTGTTATATTACATAGATACCCTGTAAGGTGTTGGAGAGAAAATTCTATTCCCATGAAGATATGCAGCAAAACTCCCACTACTTTCAGTAGAGTCAGCATGTCACCTATTTTATCTTTGTCAGTTTGTATTCTATAACTTTGGTGTTGCCAAGTTTCATGTTATTGGGTGTTTTCCTTAAGACTCTAACTTCCATGGTAATCTATAGACAAGAGAGGTAACCAATTAATTTCATTTAAAGCAATGATTTAAAACAGATATGAAGATCCACACTGTTTTTCACCATTGACTCCATTTGTTATCTGGAGTCTTTATGTCTTTATATTGTATATATGTCTGTATAATATATATATCGTCCTCAACAGCCCTGAGGACAAGGACTTGGGAGTGATGGTAGATGAGAAGCTCAACATGAGCCAGCAGTGCACACTGGCTGCCCAGCAAGCTAACTGCATCCTGGGCTGCATCAAAAGAATCATGGCCAGCAGGTCACGGGAGGTGATTCTACCCCTCTATTCTACATTTGTGAGACCCCACCTGGAGTACTGTGTCCAGCTCTGGAGTCCTCAACATAGAAAGGACACGGAACCGTTGGAACGGGTCCAACAGAGGGCCACGAAGGTGATCAGAGGGGTGGAGCACCTCTCCTATGAAGACCTGCTGAGGAAGCTGGAGAAAAGGAGGCTCTGGGGAGACCTAAAGGAGGGGAGATTTAGATTGGATATTAGAAATAAATTCTTTACTGTGAGGGCAGTGAGACACTGGAGCAGGTTGCCCAGGGAAGTTGTGGATTCTCCATCCCTGGAAGTGTTTAAGGCCAGGCTGGATGGGGTTTTGAGCAACCATCTGCTCTAGTGGGAGGTGTCCCTGCCCATGGCAGGGGGTTTGGAACTTGACGATCTTTAAGGGGCCTTCCAACTATAATCATTCTATAATTCTATGATTCTATGAATCTGTGATATTCACTGCAGAAGTTTAAATGTGAGATTACTTTTTTTGCATACAGTTCACAACCAAACATACTCTTCTAGCAATCCGTAATTTTCTGCATTAATTCGTACAAATGGTAGCAAAACCTCTGTCATTAGTAGTAATGTACATGATAAATATTAGTGCTATCTTAACAGAGTACACACAAAAGTGGAGGTATGGCTCTACACGCATTTTCTTTGGCAGGAAACTCAGGTTGAAAAGTTCCTGAGCTGTTACACCTTTTTGTCCTATCTTCTTAGTTTATTACTGCTTTGCTTATGCCAACACAACTGTTCACAGGGCCATTCTGTAAACCAGATTGCTGGTTTGCCCTCTGAAAGCAAGTCTGTACTACCACAATTTTCAGAACAGTCTCACAGCAATGAACTGGCAGCGCAAGCATCTGGACAAGACATTTCTTTCCCTGTCTTACCAGTAGAATAAAAAATATGCAACTGCAGACAGAGTTCTAAGGATTAATGAGTAGGAAGCCACATCTTGCTGGGAAAGAACAGTCAAGGTACGGGGACAGAAAAGTCAGTTAGCAGCTTTCTAAGCCCAACATTGATATCAGTCGGTAAGTTTTTAAAAATCTTTGTAGACAATGATATTCAGGTAATTACTAATTTTATGCTACCTGTAGATAAAGTACCTACAAACACCTAAAAAAAAAAAAAAAGAGGAAAGATTGAGTGGCAATTGGCCAGTTTCTCTAGGTGACAAATGGGAACTTCCTTAGATGTTCTCTGGAGAAGTGAACAAATCTCAAATGGGTCTGAGTTCAGACCCTCACAACACTGCTGCTGCCACAGAAGCATTTCAAGATCAAGATTAGGAGGCTCAAGATTTAGTATAGGTTTTCACATTCAAAATATTAAGATTAAGGATTGAATGTCACTGTTCTGGCCCAAACTGTACATGCAAGGAATATACCTTGATTGAGCTTGGCCATACTGTCATGTAAACACATGCTTACTCATGTAATCACCTAAATCACCTATCCATGATATAGATATTCTGACTGACAGCATCCTACAGGGTTATATATTGTCTTCTTCACTCAGTCCTTCCATTCATTTGCTGACTCTTGTTTGTAAACCTATTATAAGACTTAAAGAAAGAGTCTACTTGTCTCTTTGTATGTTCTGAATGCTAATTGTCTATTACTATAATATTGTAATAACAGGACAGCACCATCATGCTTATAACCCATGAGAGGTTTACTGAGAACATCTGACCTCAAAACAAAAACAAAGTGTGTGAGCAATTGAGCAATCACAGTTAAAGCAACAGAAGAGGGCCAGAAAATAAAATTAAAACATGCTTATACTCAAAATAACCAAGCAAGTGAAATTTTGCAAAATACTATGAATTATAGTCTTTTCCTGAGGTTTACATGAGATAGGTGAACTGAAGGGCTGTCTAAACATGCAAAGCAGTTTATTTGTCTTTGTTGTTCTTGCACTTCACATACTGCATATAAAACCAGAAGGCGTTAGGACTTAAATACTTTTCTAACTGTGTAAATGTGACTGTGAACTCTCCAGCATCATTGGCTACAGAATGGCACAAAAGAGCAAAAAAGGAAAATATGAAAATACCCACACACCACACACACCATGAGTGTTTTATAAGCCCAGGAATATGAGAATTTGCTATTCAACCAAGCCTATAAAACAGAATAAGAAGGCTTAATGCACTTGCAGTTTACTTGTTTGTCTTAATGGTTTCAGGGTGGTGGTTTGATGCCTGTGGCCCCTCCAATCTCAATGGGATGTTCTACACAGCTGGGCAAAATCATGGAAAGCTCAATGGCATCAAATGGCATTACTTCAAAGGCCCCAGCTACTCCTTGCGCTCCACCACCATGATGATTCGGCCCTTGGACTTTTAAAGGCATTCAGCAGTGGATTCCAGAACAAACCAGGACAACACTGCCCTCAGCAGCATCGCAGTCTGAAGGAAAAGGTGAAGGGCTTCTTGAAAGCAACATATAGGGATGATGTAAAGTTGCTTCATTATCATGCCATAATAAAACACTCAAGCAGTCACTCATGTTCTGATGACTGGGTGAGGCTTGGCTTAGAAGAAAATGGCTTCAGTGATTTTCCAGAACAAGAATTGGATCTGGTTATTCTGACTGAATCTGGTGCTTGTCAAAGGATATCTTTTTTTTTTTTTTTAAATAAGGTATTCAAAAAACATACTAGATAGATTATTCAGCAACAGCATCAGAATTTGAAGAACTGAAATGTATTTACCACAGTCTATTGAATAGGATGTTACTCACCAGTGAAATGCCAACATTATGTCCATGAAAAGGACTACAGAGACACTTTTGTTAAAATGCATCTTAAAGCACTCAAGGTGACCACTCCAAGTATTGTTTTTCTTAAATGAACTGAATTTGAATGGTGGATTGATTTATGTTAATCTGAGAGTCATATAATTTGTGCAAATATTACTTTTCATTAAATCCTTTAAGGACATGTTTCTCATAAATAATCTGAATCAAATGTATGAAGAAAGATAAGAGTAATAAGCCTAATTCTTCAGTTGCTCTGTAGAGGTAAATCAGATAATTGGCATAATCCCTGAGCTAAGATTTATAGCGTGCTAATAAAAGTAGCTGTGTTTTGAGGTTTTTCCCTTCTATCATTAAAGGCAGTCTGAATGTCTTACAGAAAAATTAATGGAAGGTTTAGAGAATGTGAAATATTATCCTAAAGAAAATATGGTATTTTGCATGAAATATTTCCATCAAAAGTACAGGAAAGGAAACTGTTAGGATATATAAAAATGAAATAAATGCATAGCTTAAGGCAATGGATTCATTTTACAGTATCCTTGCATGTGCACAATTTATCATTAATTACTTTACTTTTTTATTAAATTTTCCTTTCTTCGCTGTATTGTTACAGTTTTGTGAATATCGGAAGCATGCCAGTTCTACACAGCTCTTTGGCTACAACTATAAAAATACTCATCAGAATTGTATAGAAAATAAAGAATTGTGAACTTGTAAATAGAATGTTTATATTTCCTGTAATGGTCATTTAATTTGTACAGGCAGCCCTGACCCTACACAAAGGGTGCAAAATCTCAAGAGGTTAAAAATATTGAAAGAACTATAGAAGACTGCCTACAGGTTGCTAACAAGTCATTTTTGTTATATTAAAATGTTGAAGAAGTGTGTGGCAAGGGGCATAATGCAACTATTAGAAAAGATAAGGTTCCTATAACAAGCCCATTTACAGCCCCTCCCTGATTTAGTCGTATGAATAAAGTCCATTTGGGAAGGTATTTTTCACTCCTTCTACTTCTGCTATATATAAAACGAAAAACCCTGCTACAACTGAAATAAATACTAACATTCTCATCAATTAAATTGGGACCAACATGACATGCAAGATCTGAATGTGGTGAGTTTGTTAATTGTGTTTGCTTTGTTTCGTTCATGAAAATGTTCTGAGATCAGGCACAACAAAATACCTGATTCTTTTTTTAAAGTACAATAATAATAAAGCAGCTGCTTTGTTTTGTTTTCTTCTTTTTTTTTTCCTCCTTTTTTTTTATTTTTTTTTATTAGTAGTTTATTTCTATGGAACAGAAAAAAACCTGCCTGGATTTTTTTTATGTGCGGAAATAGACTCCACAACTTGGAAAGTTTTATTTTAAACAGCCCTTCTTAAAGATCACAAGGCCTCACAGGGTTCTTTGTTTTTATTACAATTTGATGTTTGGTTGGTTTTAAGTGGGAAGATCTTTGTTTTTTGTTTATTTGTATATATTTATATATATATTTGAAATAATCTTGCCTAAGGGTTAATTTGCTGTTTTCTGCTGAATAAGTTGCCAAACTACTCCTTACTCAGCAGTTTCTTCACAGAGCTGTTTTGTCTCAAATTCCAGCAGTTTTTTGAAATGGTCTTCATTTGTGTGCCAAATATGTGGTCAGTCTTCCTCAATATTCTCAAAAGATACATTTTTTGCAGGTCTCCAAGTTAGGAATGCCATTTTTTGCAGATCCTATTGCAAAAGACAAAACACATTTAAAATCAAATTAATTATATGTAGTGTTTATTTATCTTGGTTTGAAAAAAATGTGGATTTGGTTTCCTGTCCTTTATAATAAAACATTTTTAAAAATTACAGAGTCCATGGTTTGCTTTGCTATGAGTACACCTTTCTGTTACAGGCTGAGAGCATTTTACAAGCCACCATCTCTCCTTGTAAGCAGCATTAATAAATTTAGACAAAGCCTAGGAAGCAATTCTAATTAACATTTGTCCAGAAATTAATATTTCTAACCTTTCAAATCCATATTTCATTATTTTTATTCAATTTCTGTGATTAAAATAATGGGACTGTATTTATCATTTTAAGTTCAAATGATACAGCTCTCTATCAATCTTTAAATTGTTTCTTGAATTCCACAGGCAAATGTGGAAATTGAAGTGGGATGTTTGTTTCTCTTGCCTTATGACGTGTTCTTCCATCAATCCATACAATCATGTTGCATGGCAGTGACAAATCTCCACTGATCTCTTAGCCAGAAATGCCTGTTACTCCATTTGTATGCCTTTTAACACTATGGGGATCAGTTTTAACATCTCTTTGTAGTCAATTTATCCTCATTTTCTCAGGAATTTTTGCTTAATCGGGCTGCTTTACTGTGTTCATTCAGACCAGACTAGCTTTTTTAACCAACACTGAAACTGTGAGGAACTGCTTATTTAAAAGATTGTTCTGCTTCTGAAGTTGAACATGGATGTACTACATTAATTGAAGAGTTACAGTTAGTAAAATTGATCTTTCTGGATTTGATTAATGCTAAAATGTTGCTTCCCTTGAAAGATACTGAAAAAAAAAATAATCAATGGTCAATGGTAATAGTAACTTTACTATTTACCTTCCATGGATAAATTTCTTCCTCTTTTGTAAAGCAGGAATACTCAAAATTTCATAAATCAATAGATGTGTTTTCCATAGTATATTCATTCTTAATTTTTAATCTTCTAAGGCTGGAGGTGTCATTTAAATGCACACAAGCATTCAGTACTGGCCTACTAAGTCATCTACATATATAATAATCTGTACAACAGGTTCCAGCTGTTTCAAAACACCCTTTCAGCTATAAGAATTGTCTTCTCTGCAGATCTGCAGCTCAAACCACAACTCTGACCATGCTTCAACTAACCTTGATTGGAACTGGCACAGTGCTGGCTTCTCCTCTGAAGAGGAGCAAAACTGAAACAGCAATCGCAAGAGCTTAACTCTCTAGATAGGATCGAGCTTGGTTTACAGCCAGAGTGTGCTGCAGTTGTGCCAAAAGGCATTTGTTCATTCATACCTGCCTGATTTCACGTAAGCTGGACAACCTGAGGAGAGACTACAGCCCATGCTGCTGCTGTTGCCTGACTCTGGCCTGGGGTGTGCGTACAGACACGCATGTGTGCGCGCGCACACAAACCCATACATGTGATGAAAGCTCGGCCCAGCCTACCAAAATCACCTCTTTCAAATTTTATCCGGAGGAATTATAAGCTCAGTACAAAAAAGAAAAAAAAAGTCCCAAAAGCAGCACCAAAACCAAAATAGATGAGATGAAAAGTGCAAATGCCAGAAGGAAAGGACAATTAAGGGATAAGATACAGAAAGTAGGGGAGCAAGAGCAGGAAAGAGAGAAGACGGAGATGTGGAACTGTTATGAAGAAAGGGAAAAGACAGATAAGAAAGAGTTGAAGGGAAAGGATTACTACAAGAAAAAGGAGGGGGAAAATCTCTGAAACAAGAAAAAAGAAAACTGGAGAATCTTGATAGCTTGAGATAAGAATGAGTTGGGGAAGAATGAGAAAATGGCTGTTGTAGGATAATACAGCTAGGAATGCATAGGGAAAGGATTAGGAAGCTGAGGTCAAGGCCAGCAAAGGAAGGAAGTTAGTCTGACAAAAAGTGTATGGAGAAATGACAAAGATGAAAGCACAGGAAAAAGAGGAAAATGAAAAAGAATTAAGCGGACAAATGCATTTATTAGTGGAGAGTAAGTATCCGATTAATTTTCCAAAGCCTAAAAGCAATAGTGTAACTTTTTTGCTTGCTACTTTCATTTAATATTTACAGTGCAATGGAAATACACTGACATCTCGTAAAGCAATACTTAAAAAGCAGTCCCTTAGAGGAAGATACAGTCTGACAAACAGTTCATGCTTTTAGCATGAGACAAGAATCCACCACTAGATAAATCAGCCTTGGATAATATTTACTCTTCCACTAAAAGATGTGACTCTCCATCCTTTTGCAGCCCTCTCATGCTTATATTTAGAATCATTGTCTGCTGTAAAGGAAACTACAAATCTCAGACCTGATCTCATTCAGCTGCCTTGTCAAACCACTGGTTTGTTTTGTTGTGAGTAATGGAGCAGAACTCCTGGATACATGTATTACTATTTTTCTTTTGAAGCAAATCTTGCTTCTTGCTTTTTCTTTTTTTTTTTTTTTTTTTCTTTTTATTTAAATGCTTCTGTTTTGGAGTTCATTTTTCATCAACCAGAGATGATTGTTAAATCTGTCTTTGATAGCTTCACTTACTGCTGTTTGTTCTGAAAACCCTCCAGGCAAAATTCTCCTGGGCTCTTGCAGTTTCTTGTCTCTGGTCTTATAGTCTGCCTTCATGCAGAGCAAGTATTACACTACCAGGCACCAGTGCCATCCTTTTTGAGGGATTTCATTCCATCCCTCTAGGGAATCTGGAACTCCTTGGAGCAACATTATTGCAGGTCTTGGATTCCACAATTCCTGTCCCACACCTGCACACTGACCACCCACTGCCCAAATCTTTCTGTTTGAAAGCCACATCAGAGCACCAGAGCTATCTGTACCCTAGTCCAGGCAATGGGGGAATGATGAACCCCCTGCTTCATTTCTACCCACTTCTCCTGGAATAGCTCCCTGTCTTGTGAGTGGAGAGGGGCACAGCCCAGGAGCCACCATGATGCCAGTTTCTCACAAGATGATGTCAGCACCTCCAGGCTCTGCACTCAGTGGAGCAACTGTGGTGGAGTGAAGGTGCTGGCTTTAGTAGGCCTGGTCACAAGCCACGGATGACACAACTACATACCACTTTTTTAAGAAGTACTGCCTCATTAGCAAAAGGCTATTCCACTAATTTATTCTGTTTATTAGATTGAGATATTAATACCAGTTTTACCACAGAAAGAGACAGGTGGTTCCCTGAAGACGTAGGTGGGGATGTGTCTATTGTCACTCATAGAGGACAGATACACTCCTTCACCTTTAGCATGTTACAAAAGCCTTGGTGTTTGCTTAGAGATTTCAAGGCTTTGGGAAAAGACAGTAATAAATACATTGGACTTTTTGTTGTAAAATTAAGTTTATAAGCAAGAGCAGTTGTGAGTACCCAATAATATAAAATTAAGAGATGGAAAAATTACCTCTGTGACTGTGGTAATGGGTTTTTCAACACCGGTTTAGGCAGGAGCCAGCAGCTCTGTCACTGTTTCTTTTCAATTGTGTGACGTGCAAATTCGCATGACACCAACATGTCTTGCATCTCCTTTCAGGCCAGTGAAACCCTACAGCCCGAAGACTCAATCAGAAAAGCTGGCAAAAATTCATATAATCTAAAATAGATTAAATGATACTTCTCTCAGTCAATGGATAATGCAGGAAATCAAATAATATTTATATGGTGAGTTTAACCTTTTCAGGTTAATATTTTTTACATGTAAATACTCAGAGAAAAAAAAAGCAAAAATACTTTGATTTTCAGTTTGTTAAGTATACTATAAATCTATAAAACATATAAATAGCCCCTGAACGTGGGGAGAAAAAATAGAGAAACCATCCTACTACAAAGCAAACTATCCTGCCAACTCATCTCACTGGAAGATGCAGAAGAGCTCTTATTTCTGAAGTTTCTGCAGTCTGCTGCCATCTAAGGTTCAAAATGAAGCTTTTCCAAAGATCAATCCATTGCCAGAATCAACTTAAATATGCAATTAAAGATTAAAAAAAAAAAACAAAAACTAAAAGAACTAATAAAAAAGGCACGGATGGCTAAAGTTAAGTCTATATTTTGGTATGGGCTTTCAGTTTTAAAAGTACTGAACTCCCACTGACTTCAGTTTATCCCAAATGGATTAAATATACATTGGTTTTATTGCAGTTTAGACCCTCCCTAAGGAAAACAATGATATTTACAGAGTAAAAAATTGCTCCAAAAAACATAGGTGATGGAGAAAGAGGAATCACATTTTATGTCTGTTCAAAAAAGTCATGTTGCATTTACTGCAATTCACTAGACTGAAGATATGTATATGGAGCACACAAACATCAGGAAGTCTAAGGAAGAAGCAAAGAAAAAGAAGCTACACTTCAAGATGAAAACTGAAGTATATTTCAGAAAAAAAAACAAAACATTAAAATAGTCTTAATGTTAAACACAAACTCAGCAGTTGTAAATGCAAGAACCCAGTTTGTTCTTCCAACGTAAATTTAGCTAACTTATGAATAATGCATTATCCTGAAAGTCTTTAATTAGTCTCTCACACACTGGTTTTACCACATGGTCCAAGAATTACATTGCAGTAGGGCTTTTTACTCATGAGGAATAATTCATTGGAAAATGAAAATATATCCTTATAATTTTATATTTTAACTCCCAAACTAATCAACTCAGTTTGGTGCTTTGGTTTATTCTGGAACAATATTTAGCATACAAAAAATGCTGTGTCTTTTCTTTTTTTCTCTTTTTTTCTCCTAAGTGCACCTGAGTGATACTGGCCATAAGATGGTTCAAATTAGTATCTTCAGAGCAGCCCAAACTGCTAATCCTATTGCCATACATAAGGTATCTTGTTTCTCTGACCGTTCACTTTCCAGTGTTCAAACCAGAGTTGCACTGAGGTTACAATTCAAGGTCACAATGTCACAGATAACCTTAGATATTGGTAGGACTCCATGTCATTTTCTTACAAAAGCCAGAAGTGAATCAATATTTAGGGAGCTGCAGAAATCCAGTTGTTTGTGCCCTTTTGTCCACTTTGAGTTTCAAAAGCAGTGAATTTAGCAGCTCTGAACAAACAAAAATGAATGCAGATGAAACAAAACCAGAGGTAATCAAGCACTGGCTGGAAGGACGATCCCAAAGGGTGATGCTCAATGGAGTTAAATCCAGCTGGCGGCCGCTCACAAGTGGTGTTCCTCAGGGCTCAGTACTGGGGCCTTTCCTTTTTAATATCTTCATTGATGATGTC
>VZTM01009591.1:0-16338 GCA_013400555.1 Jacana jacana | reverse complement strand
GGAGACAATAAAATAAGGTATGATTGGTGAAAGAGTACCTGCCTGCCAACCTGAAGTACTGGGTGCAACTCTCTGGTTTGTATTTTCCCAATGATGTCTGCAGCACTGCTCCGGCTGAGAAACAGCTCCCCATTTATTGTCAGCAATTTGTGAGCACACCAGCCACTACATCTTTGATGTGACTGAAGCAGCAGGGGCTGTCTTCTCTAGGAAATGACTTTAGACTATCTGTTCTGGCTTTGTATTTGTTTTTCAACAATGCTGATTACCTACAGCATGAGGTGCAGGGGAAACGTCTTTGAATCTATACAGGCAGCTAGTTCATGGATGGAAATTTAAGAAAACAGACTACTTGGGGCTTGAGGAATTAAGAAAAAGAAATTACTTTAAAACCACTTAGACTCAAAAGATATCTGAATTGGATCAGATCTAAAAAAAAGGACAAAAAATACTTAGTTCCATTAGACAGTCAAAAAGAAATTGTTCTGTTGAATAGGCAGATCATTTAATAGATAAAAATAATTTTTAAAAGTTATGAATCCAAAAAAAGAATTATTATTAAAATAAACTACTGTGTTGGTTTAGATTAAGATTAATTTAAATTAAAATGAAGTTTTACTGTTTTACCTTTAATTTACTTCTCCCTTTCCACCTTTAGCTTACTATATTTTGTAGGGTTTCTCATCAAACTTAGTGGCAATTGGGTTTGGAGTGGGAATGAGAGGTGAAGACTTAAATCCCTCAATTTCAATTCTGGAACTTTCTGAGTCTTTGGGACTTTTTCAAGCCTTGATCAGACAGAGGCAGTTTGAGTAACTAATTCCTGAAGCAGGCATCACAAATCTATTTTCCCTTCAGTTTTGTTTTTTTTTTTTTTTTTTTTTTTTTTGTTGTTGTTTTGGCTTTGTTTTTTTTCCTTCCTATGCTGCAGAAATTCCCAACAATGCTATTTGAGTGGGGGCTCCAGAAGAGGGTAAGCAAAAGCTTTTGATCACAGTGAATAATTTTTAGAGCAATATTTTATTTTGTTTTACCAACACTTTTCTGATAATGATACAGTCTCTTTTATGATATCTTTCTGCTTTCTCACGATGATCACCAGATTCAGGATATATTATGTTGAGGGAAGGCAGATGTTTTCAGTTCTGTTCAGTTCAGGCTGTCTGTGGCACATTTTTTTAGACAATATGTACATGTGTGTGATATATATTCTCCATGATTACCATGTGTTTAAGCTGATAATCTGAGAAAAAAAATACTCTATAAGTATGTCCATGGCTGGTAGATTGTGAATGTTACCCAGTCCTTGCAATTCTTGTTTTGTCAAAAGATATTACTGTGCCTGTGTTTTGCAGTAGTGCCTCAACATTAAATTTTAAGGTCTTTTTAAAAATGGGACCTTGAAGTTTGAAATTGCCAGTTTAAGAGATCCTCTTCTCATGGCTCAGCCCATTTTGTGTTTCTTTTTCTTTATAGGTTCTGTGTCTTTGATCTTGATATACTCCCCAAGTCCATTATTAATTTAAACATCTGCCAAAACAGATCCCAAAAAAGTAAATGTTGTGGGTAAGAGTTGTCTCTCTCTGTTTTTAGAGCAGCTATGAAATATTGCTGAATTAGTAAACATCACGCTGAATTTAATGCTTGTTCTTGTATAATCTTTTCACAAAGGTTTGTTAATAACAACAAAGGGTGTGCAGAAAAGCACCTCTCCCTGACAGCTTCAGAAGTTAGAAATGCTTCAAGTGCATTAACTGTTTGCTTTTGCTAGTTCTTCCACAAACATTGGTAAGAGACAAAGCCAGAACTCCCCAGCAGGTGTTGCTCTGTCATCCCCAGTGCTGCACAGTGCCTGAAATGCTGGGGGTGTAGCCATGCCGCCCAAGGGGAACACCACCTCAGCAGAGGATGCACAGTCCACAGGCAGACAATGTAACCCACCCACAGCTAGGCTTGCTAGGGATGCTCCTCTGTGCGGGCTGGCAGTATCCTTAGGTGTCACTTTGTTCTCCAGCCTCTCAGTTACACTTGCAGGAGAAAGGCATCCCTCCAAACACTTTTTCATTAGGACAACTGTGACCTAACTCCTCTGACTGCAGCTGTGCTCTGCTGTGTATTGCAGGAGGGCCTGGCCCATGCTGGCCCCATTTCAATGTGCCCCATTTTCAGTTTTTTTGCAGAGGCGGTGGTGTCCCTGTCCCTCCTGTTCTCTCCTCCATGAAACCCTGCCTGGGTTCAGTGGAGCCCTGTGTCCCATGCTTTGAGTCCCTGACATCAGCCAAGTTGTTTCTTTACTTCTTTTTCACCCACAACCAGGAGAAAAGCACTTTCAACTGCAAGTCAGTCTCTTTTCTTTCAGCTAGTGCTTTTCTAGCTTTTTCTAAGGGGAAAAAGAGGACAGCAATGTTTTATATCGTCTCCCTGACCTGACTGTTTCAATGATAGAATTACAGGTATTCAGGAATTCGCCATTACAAGCAATTCCTTTTCTAAGGATTGCGTTGGTATTCCACATGCCTCTTGGAATCAGTAAAATCACTTCTGGAGAGGCCTTACTTGTTCATCATAAATGGAAGAATCTGAAAATTCATGGGAAAATAATTATTTTTTTCAGGATTCTAATAATTCAAACCATGGATTATTTACAGTGTAGAAAACAAGTTCATATTGACTGTATGTACTTAGAAGTCAGGATTTTGAAAGTATATTGTTCTAGCACAGGAATAGCACAACATAAATAATCAAAGGCTGTGTCACTTTTGCCAAAAGAAAATAAAAAAGAACCAATCTAACTGTACAGTTTTCTGTCAGAGGCTATTCCAGGTGCAAAGATGGGTATTTTTCTATTGTTTTACTTTAACACGCTTTGTGCATGTTGAGGAAGTCCATCCCCTGCACAAAGCATGAGCTTTGGTGATGTTCATTAACGCTCACAGGGGTACATGGGTTTTGAAATGGCCCTATTATATGATGTAGTTTCACCCAGTTAAAATTAGCTATGAAAGTGAGAAAATATATGATAGGAAATGCATCACAGAGCAAAATAATGCAAGAAATTGTCTAAATTAGTCTAAATTAGGGAGCAGAAAGTATTCTTGACTGGCTTAATTTTGAAAATGTAACTCGGAAAACTTGGAAAAGCTCAAAATATAGGTAACTACAAAAGCTGAAAGCTATTACATTATAGTTACATTACATTACAGAAATTTCTGAATTTCACTCTACATGGCCTACAGGTTAGAGTCTGTAGAAAAAGCTGGTGTACAACTAACTCCACGTATTAGTAAAGCCAGATAACTAATTGATGGTGCACGGGGTTAATGACTACAGTGTAAATTTTCTAACAGGAGGATTTGCGTCTAGGTAAGTAAACTTCCTTTAAGCTCAGACAGGAAGACAGAGAACTAGAAAAAGATGTAGGTAGATGTTCAATGAAAAACATTAGAACTGTTTTTGATGACTCTCAGCACATCATTCTCATCTGCACGTTGCTATACATCAGTTAAGATGTTCTTAAATATATCTTAAAAATACTATATCAGATTTTGTTCAGACCTGGTTTACATATGGAAGGGCCTACAAGATCCTTTATAGAAAATTCAATGATGAAGACATACAAAATGATGTTGTTTCTGGTACACAATATCGAGAGAGTTTGTAGAAAAAACCCCACAACATTTCTCCAGACAGCATGTGCTTTGGGGCTCTGGTATACCTGCTTTGTCAAAGGGATTACTTTCACACTTAGAAATCTGCCTGTGCATCTGCAAAGGAACATTTTAGTTATACAGGCTTTCACATATGAAGTAATAGGCATCCATTTTGTGTGAACATTAATTTTCTGGAGCATCAGCACACATCTGGGCTGTGACAGAGCTATACTTCTATTCACATGAATATCTTGAACGTCAAGAAGCTACCTTATGTTCTTAGTTATTCCAGCAGAAATTAGGTTTTTCTGGGTCAGGACTGCATTCAGCCTAGCAGCACATCTTTGAAAATGGAACCTATGAAGACCACTGTTTTTGTCACTATGTCCCTGGTCCTTTTGTCTGAAAAACTCTGCTATGAAGAGGTCACCATCTTAATTCATTGTACCAGTGTATACGAAAGTGATGGCAGAAGACATAGGTACTACATCAAAGACAGCCTTCTGCTCTGCCTATGTCAATGTAGTCCCTGAACTGAGCATTTCTCATGTTTGGTTCTTCTGCACCAATTTTAATTTAAAAAAACCCCAAACAAACATATTGATTTTGTTTTCTGCAAAGAAAAATTTCTGAGCACAGTAAAATGGTTACCAGAGAACAAGATAATAACTTTTATACTTGTTGAATTACACTTTTTTGCTCTTGGAAAGAATAGTAGTTGTCTAAAAGTTGTCAAAGTTTTGCATATTTGTGTCTGCAATTGTGCAAATTAGATATGGCATTTTTAAATTGTTATAGTATTTCAATGTTTTTATAGGCTTGCTTTTTAAAATGGGTTTTGTTTAGTGTGTGCCAAGTATCTAGCTTGATAGAAAAAATTACTTACTCTGCCCATTTCAGTATTAATCAGAATTGCCTGTGCATAAACTGGATAAATACATCTCTTGCAAAGGGAAGGGAGCTTCTTTAACAGTTGTTCTCCCAAGATATGGATGAATGGAAAAAATACAGTACAAGTGATGCAGCAATAGGTGATTTTTTACAGAGCTCATTTTCTTGAGCATCAGCCAGTGAAATGTATTCTGTGGTCATATATTAATACCCTTTGTAAACAAGGAATTTGGTTTTAGCCAATATAGGGGGTAAAAACATGTTACTTGGCATGTGACTTGTTCAGCTATAACTGGTTTAGAATTTTGACTATTTATAGACAAGTTACAGTGTGACTTTTCACAGTGCAAAATTAATCACAGTGACTGTTGAAAAAAATAAAAGATTAATTGCTTTTATGTAGTGTTGCATCATTTATTGTGGTAGCTGTTGAAAATAGATAACCAGAGGCTAATAGATGTTAATGGTCCCTTTCACTATTAAGAAAATCAATGTTTCTTGGATACAGAATATCTTAATATGTTCTTATTGCTTAAAAGTGTTTGATTTGAAAATATCCAAACATCTAAGTCTGCATTCACAAGTCACCTTTGTTTTACCAGCACTTGAATTTTCATGTCAAGTTTGATTTACATTTTTCTGTGCAAATTAACCATGCACTTCAAAAAAGGAGTAAACTGGGCACATTACTACTTGTCTTCCAGTATGAGAAACAGATATTTGGTACTTTTTTTTTTGTTAAAATATTGTTTTACATATATTCGTGTAATTTTTTAAGGACTATATGATCTAGGTTAAGTAACCTTTCTACAGCTTTAATATATTTCTTTCAAACTTGTTGGAGAGCAGTTAGATTTTAAAATGTAAATAATTAAAATTGTAAGCTATTGAGTTATTGACAAATACTGAGCTATTAATCAAGCTAAAAAATTCAACAATCAGGGTTCAGCGCTCTGAAGCACTGTAAAATAATAGTATTTGTGTTCAGTGATGCAAGTAGCCACAATTAAGCAGTTCACTTGACAAATGAGATAGTTCGCTTTATTTTGTACTTAATTGAATTGTACATGCTTGGTCACCATTGTCTTCTTCCCTTTACTTTTGGTTTCTAGCCATTTAAACATGAACATTTATTAAAGAGAGAGCAATTAAGTTGGTGTTGGCCATTTGCTCTAGAAATGTAGACGTCAAGACCTGTGCAGTAAAATGTTGTGCAGGGTAAAAATCATGAATATCCCTGTAGAAAAATTCTTTATTTTCTTAATAAAAAGTCAGATGAGCATGTAGGACTCTGTCACAAGCTTAAATCAAATGTGAAGAAGAGAAAACCCATCCTTTAGTGTGCTGATATTAAAGCACTTTTACAAAACAGAAATATACAGACATTGTTTCTTCACATTTTGTTTTTGTTAGCAATGTTTTTTTGCATTTCAGCAGTCCTGTCTCACCTTGCTGTCTTGTATCCTTTTCTTTCTATGTTTGCAGTCTGTTATGATTCTGAATTTGTAACATATCAGTCAGTTTTGTTTGTTTGCTGTGTTTTTTTTTTTTAACAAACTGTGGTGTCGAAAACTTAAGTTCTGGGTTTTGTTTCAAAATCAGAAATAGGCATCATCCATCTGGATTGGAGAAATGTGTTAATTAAATACAAATGTTTTGGAATGCAGTAAGAAAAGAGAAAGATAATTGTAACATGGTGGTTATTTTTTCCAATGTCTCTCTGAAAAAGGTGATCTCAAAAAACCTAGATCCCTCGAAAGCAATGTGAAGAATTTATTTGCAAACACTCACAGAATCCACCTAAGATACAGGTATAGCAATCTGACATGCACACGTAGGTAAGACTGTAGCTGGCACCAATAGACAGGATTTAATCTGTCTTTGTTGTGTGAGAAGTTTTTTGTGACTAAGGAGTACCACACTGAGTTTGGGCAAAATAAGGTAGGCATAATGCATAGTGCAGGCTCAGTGGCTTGGTGACTTTTGATTTGTGTGGCATGATGCCTTATAGACACTTAGTGAATTCTTGTATAAGCACTTCACGTTTGCTAAAGGGGCTGTGAAGTTTTAGTATGTGTCTCCCAAGAAAGCCCCAGAGAAGTGCAACTGCAGTTCTCTCTGGAAATTACTGGGAAGGCCAGATGATTGTGGCCATATTGTTTCCTGTTTACAGCAATAGAAAGCGCTGACAGCACTGCGTTTCTTTTTCCTGTTTCAGGCCCTACCAATGTGGTCACTGCTCCCAGTCTTTCTCTCAACCTTCAGAGCTGAGGAACCACGTAGTTACGCACTCCAGTGACAGGCCATTCAAGTGTGGCTACTGTGGTCGTGCCTTTGCTGGTGCCACAACACTCAACAACCACATCCGGACACACACTGGGGAAAAGCCCTTCAAGTAAGTACCTGAAGCCAGCAGCCTTTGCCAGACGGGATTAGAGGTGGACACGTATTCTTGCTATTCACTAGCATCACTGGTCCATACTGGTACCTGGTGAATGTTCTCTTGAAAGCCAAGGTCAGGCTACCAGCTGAATCCATCAGTGGTGTGGCTAAAATCAGAATTAAACCAGATTGGATTTGGGTGCCTTGCAAGACCCAAGCCGTTTTCTGTCCTCTAAGGAGGATTTGATTGTTTTAATTTAATGGCAAGCTGCTGCCAGAGAACCATAGCTGAAAGTACACTCAAGACTGGGACAGGCTATGCTGTAAGAACATTAGTGTGATTCTTTGATATAAATATATATGTTGAGTTAGATGGAGCTTCACATAAAATCTAGTTCAATCTGGTTAGAAATGGGGGAGAAATATACATCTTTCCATATTCTTAGAATCACTGCATAGAAAATACATTTCTGGCTTGTGGCATAAGTTTGGTAAGATCATAGTAATAACTTGATAGTGGTCAGCTGCCCAAGATAAAAGAAAACAAAAAAAAAAGAAGTCACCAGGTCAAGATTGTTTTTAATTAAACAGATGGCACTTATTTCTGCAGTTACTCTTTACTGAAATTGAAACCAAGCACACACCTGAAATTTTCCCTCTGTGTTTACCTTGAGTCATAGCACAGTTGACCCAGCTGGATTTTGCTTTCTGTTGTGCAAGACTGCCGACCTCTGTTCTCCAAGACAGAATACAGATTTTCTCTATTTATATCTGTATCTTTCCTGAGCTGACAGACACAAATTTTATACATATTGAAGCTGGAACAATCCCACTTGGAAGAAAAATAAGGTATTGATATCAGTGTATAAAGTATTGATATCACTCCTTTTGTAAGTTGCCAGATGTTCCTAGGAGGAATGGGAAGAGGTGTAGAAGAAGCGTCTTTCCCAGTTCTCCAAGGACTGTCTGTCCTCTGTCTACTTTTCTCCATTTGTCGCTCTTTTCTACTTTTGCCGTACTGTGCTCTTGGTCTGGTTAATGTAAGAGAGCTCAGCCATGGGGCCTGTCAGAACCCCTCATAACAAGCTCAGTAGAGATACCAGTAGAGATGCTTCGCCTCCATATATGGTTGAAAGGAAGCATGGCCTCCATACGTGTCTCTGCTGGGGGCAAGGAGACAGAGCCAGGACCAAATACTGCATATCCAGTACAGAAGAGCTTGCATACCAGAAATCATGGCTAGGATAGTGTTGTAGGTGGGAAAATATGGAAACTCAGAGCATCTAAACGTCAACTCCTCTACAGCCAGTCTGTTGAGTGCTCAGAGCCTGTAGAAAGTGAGCCAAAAATAGTGCCAGCAATCAGATTGATTTTATCTAGTTGCTGTGTAAATAGATTTTAGTAATTAATGGAAGAGGTTTCCGGGTCAAAATGGTAAATAGATTTCTTTTAATGTTAAGGTGTTACTTATGTGTAACCTTGTTGACTCCACTTAATTTTTTTCCTTAACATCCTGTTTTTGTCATGTTTCCAATAGATCTGCTATTTTGCCCCATTTAGAGTCATTACTTTTCCACTTTAGTTTACTAATTTTTTCCCCTTTTCCAAAATTGTCTTGGCTACAGCACCATTTCATTTCTGAAGAGGCATAATGTATGTACTACAATTATCCAGTGGTCTGGGATTTGTTTGTTTTGCCCTGCTTATGCTGAAGTATTTAAGTATGCCGGGATTTGCCCGTTCTTAAAGGAGCAGGGCAGAGCTTCTTCATGATATATAGCATAATTTCATTCTCATAAGGTTTTTATTTAGTTTCTTACTTAAACACAAGAAACAGTAGTACCAATTTATCTCTGGAAGACTTGTTGAAATATCTGTGGCAAGCTGACTAGTAATTTCACAAGATGCCAAAACTGGAGTTGTGGATCTTCCCATCCCTGCCAGTCAGATAAGAGGACACATATGCCCTGATCCTGCAAGCTCAGGAATTCAAAAGGACAGATTTGCCTTCTATGCAGGACTGCTTGCTTGTGAGAGAGGAGTGGCAGAAAACTTACCCAGAAATTGATCCACCCTCTCTGCTGGTGGAAAAAGAGATAGCTGCAGCTCATCTTCATGTCTCATCACCATTTAGATCCTCCTTTGAAAAAGAGGGGGCCAAGACCTGGTATTAAGTAAGCTTAGGAAAAAAACTCTACAAATTCTAGTAAACAAGAACCACAAATGGGGCAAACACGATTCCTGTCTCTTGATCATGCAATTTAGGTTTTTAATATTTGTTTGCAAAGGGATTTTGAACGTATATTTACCAGAAAAAGTGCAAAATGGAAAAGTCTGTTGAGATAGGGTTTCTGTGCCTAAAAAATTCTATATATGTGGAATAATTTTTTACTATTAGCAAGAATGACCATGAATGGATAGTGTTAAATTAGTTATATTCTAGCTAAGGTTTTTTTAAAATAACAGGCATAATTTCAAAGTTAATACTAAATTTCATTTCATAGGTGAAAATTAGTAGTCATCTGACTGTTAACTTCTATCTCACTATTTTTAATCAGTAAGGCAGTTATGTTTGTAAATTGTATCTGGACAAATTACAATGTGCATGAACTAAGCAGGCAATGTCAAATGTGTCAAACACTAAGTGTATATTTGTATGCATGTTATTTTCAGAAAGTGGTTTTACAGATGGTGAACATAGGGTGACAGTATTTTAAAGTACTTCAAATTAGTTGCTATTTAAAAGGAAGTCCATGTTTGGTTAAAAAGCTTTTTCTGTGAGAAGGTGTTTTTTTTTTTTTCTGTTGGTCCTAGGTAACTTTGGATGTATGGTGGAAGACTTTTCTATTTGCTTTTCATTACAGATAACAATGCTAAGTGAGGTTATCTGTAGTTAAAGCTTTAGCTGCATTGCCTGGACTGCAGGTCCAGTTAGGAGGGATTTCTTTTCATGTCATCACAAGCTATCAAGTCAGCCTCGCCACTGCAAAGTTTTTGTGTATTCTTATCTTACTGAAGTCTCCACTACGGCTGCAAGTCTGGGAACAAAGCTCTTAAGTAAATTAAAAGGTAGGAGAAAAAGGAAAATTATTGGCCATCCCCATTTTCTTAAATTCTTCCCCCTCAGTATCTTCTGTTCCAGAAAAATTAAAGAATACCTAAGGGACTTGCCTGCAGAATGAGGGTTATGCAACCATGTAATATTCAGGAGTCAACCAAAAGAACTAGAGGAAATACCAATTTCAAATAAGTTTCAGATTGGGATAACCTGAGTGTTTTTCATTGTTTCTTACTGAAATGCAAACTGGTGAATATTCATTTTCAGGATTAATATAGATGTTGTACCTGCAGTGGTATCTCAGTTTTGTCTTGGTGTGGTTTGTTTTTTTTTTCTTAACCTTTTCAAATGAGTTTAAAATTTAATATTAAATAGAGTTCTTGAATAAATCTTACAATTTATTTTGAAAAGATCAAATGAAGATATTTTTCTATAAAATGGATTTTCAGCGTTTTCTTCACCCAAAGCCTTTCACAGAGGTTGACATAAACTTGATAGTTAAGCCAATCCTGTATGTAATCCTCAGTGATAATGTTTTGAAAGCACTGTGAAGCAAGAAAGCAAATCAGAGACAATAAGGGCTATGTAACCAAACGCAGAAAAAATGCTCCCTTAGAAATATCTAAAACTCAATGATGTTTGTGTTTGTTGCGAATTTTAAGAACCATCTTGTTTACTACCCCCACCCAAGCAAATCACATAGGGAAGCCTTGTGGTAGAATGAAGTTTTGTGTTTGAAGAGGTTGAATGAGCATCAATTGATCCTTACAATTAAAAAGAAGGTGCACACATGTAAGAAAAAGATAATATGTACCCAATTTTTACTGATGGCATCTAATTGCGTGAGGACTTGCAAATTGCTGTTTTGGATCTACATGTGCCAGGTGTTGTTTGAATTGCTCTCAAATGCTCGAAATGAGTTAAGTGGAAATTTGGTGGTATCTCTGTTAATAAGTGTTATTATTGTCAATACTTGTATCTACACTTGAGGCTTAATCCAAAGTAGGTGCATGTCTAAAGCCAGGTTTCGTCACAGCCCCATGGTTAGTTTATGAGTGGTTGCAGGAGAGGTGGATTCTTTTTCCTGACTGTTGTGGCTACTGTTCAACCTTCCAATGCAACTTTGCAACTTTAATGTATAATCATGAGTGGCTTGTATTATAGAAACATGCCCACAAAAAACATATACAGACATACTTTTCCTATCAGTTTGTATCCAGCAATGACTTCTCTGGACCACACTGGAAAGAGGACTCAGGGGCCTAAGCCAAACCCTTCCTAGAAGCCAGGTACTCAGATACACAAAACTATAGTCCTGAAAACACCAGGCACAACCTTTGCAAGTGCCTAGAAAATACTAGACACTTTGGGTAGTATCTGAACGCTCCCTGTGTACATGAGAAATCCAGGGGTATTAGGTGCCTTGGCAAAGGCTGTATTTTGCCTACAGACTGTACGGCGCAGACAGCACAGCCAGCAGCAGCAGTTGGCACCCTCATCCCTCCTGTCCAAAGAGAAGTTGCTCATAGCAAGAGATTTATTCTTTCATGGTTTCTCTTTAGCATCATTCTTTACTGTGCTTTTATGAAAGTGTCCCAGAACAGCCTGTAGCTGGAAGGTTAGAGCCCTCCCATGGCAGAAGGAGTTCATGGATAGAGGATGGGAACTTGCATTTTAAAGGAATACAGTGAGTCTTTACAGTGTAAGGTCAATGCAGTCCATAGCTCTAACCTACCAGGCAAGCTCCAGAAAGGGTAAGGAGGTCTGCACATCTTCACAGCTAGTGGTTTTAATGAGTAACTCTGTCTTTTGATCACCTTATAGTCTTTCTCTGATTTGCACATGGTCCTTAGGCATCCTTACAAAGTATATTCCATTTTTTTGGCCAGGCACTTGGAAGTCAGGTGTTTTTTTGATTTTGTATTGAATAAAATACACCTGATTTTGTAGGCGGCTATTTTGCAACTGTGTGTCTTAGAGCTTGGTTAGGCAAGGATCCAAGCCTCCTATTACTCAGCAAGTAAAGCACTTGTCTTTATAGACATCAAAATAACAAAAATATCAAGTTCAAGTAGATGGCAATACCTCATACAGACTAAGTTAACCACCAGCCTTAAAACTGACTACAATGCCTCTGTGATAGAAATATATATATTTATATAAAAATAATACAATAATTTGCAAGTTTGTCAGGCAATGATAGGTAGTATATTTTGACACACTAATCCAGTAACTAATCAGTTTTCTAATAAACAATCAGCAGTACACTAATGTGTCATCAGCACTTCAGGAGCTCTGGAGAGTGGATGATCTGCACATAGACGTTAATGAATACCCCAAAAATCATTAAGTAATCAATACTTCTGAGTTATTTTCATTGAGCTGATAGGTCTGATACATTAAAGCTGACATTTTACATTTGTCAAGATCACAGTGCAGTTTTTAACAGTGGAACAGACTGCTAAAAATATTCCATGAAAGACAATCAAAGAAACACAACTTAAAAGTGTTGACATTTTAGATTGGTACAGTAGCTTGGATGAATGACTTTGTAATGTCTGTGCTAAATGTTCCTGAAGCAGAACTTTCTTACTAAAAATTACCAACGTGAAGAACATTCCACAATTGTGAATATGTGTAAATATATTTCTTCTCTCTCTCTCCTTTTTTTTTTTTTTAAGCAGATAGATCAGGGACAGTTCACTTTCTATCATTCAGATCAGTGAAGAGAGAAAGATGAATATGAATTAGCTGAACCCTTTGTTTTCCTCACTTCTCCTTTCAAGGTGAAGAATTCGTCGTAGTGGTGCTTTTACAATAATCTTCTTTGAAGATAAAACATCACACAGCACCATTAAATCAAAGGTGGCTTTTGGAGTGAGCGCCATACAAGAAGAATGTGCTCCATCCGTATTTGTGACTCATCAAACACCCCTATCTAGTGTTCAGAATGCAAATTAAAAGAGTGGTATTTGGTAGATTAAATACAATAGATTCTCTTTCAGAGAAGGGATAGGGGATAGCTGGCAACAACCCCCATCCTCTCCCATCCAAAATTCAATGGCTTTGTTTATTTGTTCACATGTTACTTTTGTTACAGACTATGGTTCTGTAAAGAGAGGGCAGGGTAGAAGGAGAGACTATGTAAAAGACAGTGAAGCAAACATTGGTGACTGTTATGAGTTCCTGCTCAATGCACAGATTTCTCAAATAGTGTGGATATTTTCAGATAATTAAGTAACCACTAACTCAGTGTTTTTAAAATAAACCCCACTGCATAGTCAGATCAGATAAACAAAGAGTTTTCTCTTGCTCTAACACTAAACAATTATTGCTTTGTGATTTCCCTTCCTCCAATAGGCAATTGTGGATTTTAAATTAGCAGAAGGTGAAATTCTATTTGTCATCAATTTCTCCTAGGGGTTACAGAGCAGAAAACTGCAGACAAGCTGCTTCTTTGATGGCTCACTCCTAAAAATCTCTTTTTGTTCTTTATCTATTTGAACTGACAGTGATCAGAGCTACAGCAGGACAGGCCTCTCTGGAGAAATCACCTTCCCCCTGTCTATTGACAGATTCCTCTGTTCTGAATCAGACAGGCCTTGTCCCATCATAGGCATCAAGGCCTTGGAAGTAGCCACCAATTAAACCTCTTGAGCCAGTAAAATCTGAAGCCACTTTTGAGTGTCTGTTCTGATTAGGCAGGATGAGACAAAGCCCATCACCCACCCCCCCCAGAGCTGCTCCCTGGTCTCAATTTTCTCTCTTGCCTTCACCAGGTGCGAGAGGTGTGAGAGGAGCTTCACACAAGCCACCCAGCTGAGTCGACACCAGAGGATGCCCAATGAGTGCAAGCCAATAACAGAGAGCACAGAATCAATTGAAGTGGATTAACTGATTGACTGGTTGGAATTAAACTGCAAGGAAAGTCATGATTAAATGTCACGGACACTTAAGCAAAACCAAAGATTTCCTCTGAGCAACTTTCAATCAGTCCCAGAAAACCAAAAGCAGTAATAAAATAAGTAAGATGTTAAGAGATATTGATCCTGGCGTGGAAGTGAGACCAGGAAAGAGATTATTTATTTATGACTAGGGATCAGTCTTATTTCAATTGACAAGTTACTTGGGACTGTTAACATTTCAAGTCCCACCATGTATTGCTTTAATTCTAAAAGCCTTTATAATTGTTATTTAATGCCAAAGTGAGGAATCTCAAGGGTTCTTCTGCTCATAGTTATGACTGAGAATGCACATGGACTTGTTTATTGTTGCACCTTTTTTTGTAGCATGACTCAAAGGACCCAGATATAATCTGTACATTTGGCTGGGCTGGGCTAAGTTGATCCTAACATCGCTATAATAAAAATTGCTGTGAGGGATGGGAAGTGATCAAGAGCTATATCTGGGTCAGTGTGAGCCTCCTCAGACCAAAGGGCATTTCATTCCATAGTCTCATGCCTCACACTGTGTGCACTTTTTCATGCAAGTAGTTCCTTCAACAACATTGCATTGGCATAGATATTCTGGGGTGAAAATAAGAAAAAAAAAGGAAAAAAAAAGGAACGTTGTATATCTGCAAATATACATTATATAAAGAAGCCAGTAGGAAAACTATGTTAAAGTAATAGAGCTCTCAAACTCAGTCTAATAGCTATGAAAGACAGAGATAGCAGAAAGTATTTTTAAATTTTAGATTTCAGAGTACATGTCAGTTGTATTATGAGGAGCAAAAAACCAAGATGATATTTTTCTTTTGGAGGTCGATTTAATAGCTTGCTAATTTCTAGGAAAACTTGCTCAGAAATCCAAGCTGTAGTCCTTTGATATATTCACGCAGTTTGGATCAAGTTGAAAAGGCTCCTGTTAGACAAAACTTTCAACACACTTAGGTTGAACTTCAAAACAAAAGCTAAATCTGAACTCAGATATTTTGTAAATGGCTTGGAGGCTTTGTAGTATTCACTTAGTGGAAATTTACCTGATACAGTTGTGAATGAAAGGAAGCCAAACTATTCCTAACATCAATGTAAAAAAATCAGATGTCATTACATTGGTTCAATTTAACAGTTTCCATATTGGCTTTCTTCAAGCTTTTATCCTTGATGTATTTCAGATTTCATGGTTTTGTCTAATCAAAGAATGGTTTTCACTTCTAGAGACCAGCAGTGTTTGTTTATATATTGATTGTCTCAATGCTAGAGCTGTAGTTTGATAATATTAAAAAACAAAAAACAGAAAACAAAAAATCACAAAAAAAAGAGAAAAAACAAAATGAAAATAATATTAAAAAAAATCCATTCAGAAACCAACAACAAGAAGAAGCAAAACATAAACAGTTCTGAGGTCATGCTATATCATAAGGTAAAACTGCAAAACAAATTCTTGGAGATTATGGGGATTAAAACAGATTCATTCAGTTTTGCACCAAAACTGAAGTGCTAGGTGGCTCATAAGGGCTTAGTTGATTATATTAAATATTTTAAAAACATTTATGGGGATGATTTTAAATATGTAGAGAATTAAGTATCCAATTCTGTAAAGGGCTAGACAGAATCAGCTACAAATTCAGTAACAGGTTCAGGCCATTTATGAATTCTGCAAAGAGCTCAAGCAGAAGAAGAGCATACAGTAAAATTCAAATACATTTAAAAGGAATTTAAAAGCTAAGACACCCTTACTTTAGGGTGTTTGTCTATTATATTGCAGAAACTACTCTGCAGAATCTGGAATTTCCAAAGCTTTGCAGGCAAGTACTTCTGGAGTTACTGTATTTGTGTTTGGCCATTAAAAATGTAAAACTTTGTGGAAAAAAAAAAAAGATTATTTCATCATTGTTTTAGAAAGTATCTGATTATCTCATAGAGACTTCAGCCCTGTCAGTTTTTCAGCTCTGTTTGTCTGCAGAGATATGGGAGTGAGCATTTCTGTCATCACTTGCCTGATTTTATCCTCCAAACTATGAGATATTCTTAGCTACTATATAAATGTGTTTGTTTCTTTGTTTGTTTTTTAGGTTCAAAGAAGCATGGGAAGCTGGGTAGGAAGAATTGTAACTTAAAGGTGACTATTTGAACATTGTTTTGCTCCTAGCAAGGCTAATCAAACAGAAAGAAAAAAAAAGAAATCTAATCCTAAACCTCTCAGACCCTCACACCTGGTAGTTCACTTCTTCCCTTATTTAAGAATCTTGATGTAAAGTAACATCTTGATGGGGCACCAGCTTTTAGTTAACATTTGAACAGCAACAGTTTCTGTGAGCAAACAGATATTCTCACACAATAAAAAACAACAACAACTGAAAAAACCCCAAAAACCAAAAAAAACCCAAGAAATTTATACATAGATTAAGTGGGA
>VZTM01009585.1:4039-35140 GCA_013400555.1 Jacana jacana | reverse complement strand
CTCAGATAAAAAAAAAAAAAAAAAAAATTTTAATAAGGGCTCATACTAGTTTTTCTTACAAAGACAACGTTTGCCAACAGACTGTTTTAGGACTCCTGACATTAGAAGACAGCCCTAAAGAAAACCTGCAACTGGTGTTAACACTCATCACGCACTGAGTACTCTCTCAAATGCCAGATGGGTATGTCCAACTTTTAATGAGACCATTTTGACCAGATGGCTTTGAAACCTGCAAACCAAAGCTTCTATCAAATGGTCCATTTGAATAATACTAGCTAACACTTACCTACATCTTTTAAATTATAGCACAGAATATAGGTATAAATTACAGTAGAATAGTAGCTGTAAAGGATAAACAGTTGGTTTATCACTCTCACAATGAGAGTGACAAACCAACTGTTATTGCTTGATGCTTCTTCCCAGTAAAAAAGTACCTCTCCTCACATTAGCTTGAGGACTTCATTTAATAAAAAAAGTAACTATAAGTGGATTCAGCTGCTGTTGTAGTTGCCAAACAGACCACACATAAATCATTAATCTCTTCACACATCAAGGACACACAGGTAAGTTTATAATGATCAAATGACACAGGAAAAATGATAATAATGAAAAAAAATTGCCATCAATATTAAGATGTATCCTGTGCTTTTCAGTGTCACTTTTCTGATCTTCATTCTTTTCTGAATTTTGTCATCTAATTAATCAATGGGAATTTTAGCCAAATGGAGCTTTGATTTGGTAAAAATGGAAAGGGATTCACTGTTGGGTTAATGAGAAAGAACAGGATAAACTGGGGAGTGTGTTTTGGAAAAATTAAAAACATACCAGTAATAACAATAACAAATAGTTAAATTTGTAATAGCAAACGTTGGTTTCACACTAGCATAGATTTAGTAGTTCACCTCCTTATTATGTGACTTGGTTTAAAGTTACTGGACTTGGAGAGGCAAGCGTTCAAACTATTATCCTCATTTCTGTTGTTCCTGTGAATCAGATTTCAGAGTTTGAATTAAATCCAAAATGGCATCTTTGGTGTTGGTGGGGTAAAAAAAATCACTGCTGAGGAAACAAAACAAAACTACATATATGACGAAATGAGAATTGCAGCATGGCAGAATTTCTGTAGTTCTATATGGGCAGAATTAAAAGTAAGGACATTTCAAATACAGGTCCTTAAACTGAACTGAAAACACCAAGTAACCTTCCCAAAATGAAAGCAGTTTACCTACCCACCTTTCCCGTACAGGTTTTGCTACTGCACAGCGAAGGTTGTGTTACATCAGGTCATCACCGAAAGGACAGAAATATCTCCCAGACGTTACCACTGGGGAAGATTTTAAGCTGCCAACCGCATTTTGGCACAGGTTATCCTGAGAAAACTCAAAGCTTTCCTTTTTAGATTGGATATTTTAGTATTATGAACAGGCCCAGGATTCCTGAGAAGGAGGGGGAAGGAATTTTGGCCTTTTATTAGCGTTAGAGCAGTTGCTTATGATGGTGATGGCCACACCGTGACCAATGCTGAGTCTACTGCTGAAGAGAGCTATGACTCCTTCCCCTGCTTCTCTCTCCTTCCCTAGAGGTAATTTTCGTGCAGGTAGTGATATGGTGATATGGTGAACTAACTGACATTTTATGGATCATTTGTCATAGTTATGCCAAAGCAAGGAAACATCCAACTGCAGTTAAAGAAAGGTAAGAACTTTGGGAGGAATCTTTAATACTACTTCTACCTATTTGCTGCATGCATTCTACCTTTCCAGAGTCAGACTTAAAATAAAAATGTTCTTGAAATATTTGAAAACTCCTTGCCTCCAGGTGATGTATTTATTCCTATTGGAGCTAAAATAGGAAATAACAAAGAAAGCTTTCAATTTCTTCAAGCAAGGGCAGACATTGGAAGAGAGTAAGCAGAGCAGCACCATCACAAATGACTGTAAATTGAGTACCTAGCTGCAATTTTCATTTCATTCTTTCCTGATAGATATTAGTTTGAGTTCAATTACATTTTATGTCTACTAAAGTGGAGTTAAGAGAGACTAAACATGCAGCTCCCTGAAGGAAGCACGCAACAGTCAGGATAGGGAACAGGTTATTGAGGTGAGAGCACACCAGGAATGTAATAAAGAGTTGGGGGTTCTGTCTGTTTCTGATTGTACGATTGATTCCCTATATGACTTTATTTGCAACATGGGTTTCTGCTAAGAATTTTGGTGTATGCACACTTGAAAATCCCCAAAGTTTAGACATCAGTGCAAATTAGTTTGTCATTACTGGAACTGCCAACCAATTTAGGAGATCTGGACATTGATTACAGAAAAAGAAAAAAATACTCCAAGTTTAGCACATCATTGCCATTAGAGTGCAGTCCTTTTCAGAACAGACCTTCTCACAGATGTAGCTCATTCATGCATTTTAAAGTGTTCCAAGATGAAGAATAGTAGTATCTCCTCTCTGTGTAAAAAGCAGGAGCAGCAGGCTACTGTGTCAGGTTCCCACAGTCCTCAATGCTGAGAACAAAGAAGGGTATGGCCAAAAACTGCTGCCTACCTCCAGCTCTGACCTGGCAGACCAGCCCTCACTAGCGCCAGACAGTCAGAAGCTGTGTGAGCATAAAATTGTCTTTGAAACTTGGCAGTTATTTTACAATTGTAGAATTTTTATGTGATTACTTGAATATTCCAAACAGTATCATATAGATAATTGAAAATATCTCAGGTACATTTTATTGTAAGAAACACCTGTAATTTCTAGGTCAAATCTACCTCTTACTCCAAATATCTTGTACCTCATCCTTTTTGGAGAAGCAGCAGAACTGCATATTGATGGCCTGAGCAACAGAGAACATGGCCTGCAAAATTTTAACCTAAGCAACTCAACACAAAGAATGGTCAAACATCTGTTGTGATGCTTCTATTGGCCAGTAACCAGGTCTTTTTGATGATGGCTTACTTGGCTTTGAGTATTCTACCTGAGAAGGATATCCAGACATCCCATTTAGGGGACTCAACACTAGGAAAGATCTCTGCCATCTCTGCATGAAATGGAGTAAAAAGTCATATAAGAAGGAGATATAATGGGAAGTGAAATGAAATATATTTTAGAGTAGTGGGTAGCATTATACATTTTAGGTGACATGGTCCCTGATCTGTTCTTGAACTTCACTGCCCACATTTAGGATCCAGTTCAGCCGCACCCTCATCTTTAAAACTTGCTGCTTCTCCTTTGAGAGGGGAAACACTATGCAGTGCACAGAAAGAAGCGGTGATATAACCTCATACACAGGAGTTTAAAAAAATAATAATAAAAAAATCAATGATCCAAGTTCTGCATTTAGCAATAGCCACGGTTAGTCATAGGTTGGAAAAAGTGAACCGGGCTCCAATTTTTCTTAAACTCCAGGCTGCACTCAACATCCTTGCCTGCATACAGTTTCCCAGTGCGTTTCATCTGGTGACAATGTTTTTGTTGGCAGTAGAGTGCTATCCACTGTCAAATGCCTGCTACATCCCTCTCTTGGGAACCGCGTGTCTGTGGTGGGTGAAGTGCTTCCCCTTATCCAGGGTAACCTGTCATCGGCTGTTCCAGTTTCAGAATGAAAGGTGATATATAAATGTAAATGGTATTACGGTGCCTGTCTTTTACTTACTCTTGCAACATAAGAAAACATGTTTTCTTACAATACATTTCATCTACAGAAAAAGCACTTTCCAAGACATCTTTTACCTTACTACTGACACATATTAGCATCTAAAGCAGAAAAGCCCTCCGTTATTAATTTTTAAATAATGAAACCACTGTTCCTTCTCAAACTTGTCACCTGCTATAGATCTTAATCAGTTTCTGTCCTGTTATGGCAACGCCTGCTGCAGTGAAACAGGGTTCAGAAAGAATTTATCACCCAGGGAAAAATTATTTTCTTTTCAGTGGGATCCACAGCATTAAAAAAATTATAGCAGCATATGCTCTCTGATATATTTTATTGAATGCTAAATGTTAGAAATGTACATAAACCAAATTCTGGATAGTTTTCAGCTTCCCATTAAAGTTCTGCCTTGGAAGCATTACTAGGGCAGGCTGCCAAATACAAAGAGGGTAGATACACTCTTAGGAAGGACACAATCTTTTATTGCCTTTTCCCTCTAAAAAGTAGTTGCAGTCAAACAAGGCGTAGCTGCTGACACTTAAACAATTAAACAGACACTGGGGAGTTTTCTTTTTGTTCTAAATCATCTTGCACTCTCTCCTTCACTGTTAGCCATGAACATTGTCATGGCAGATACATCTCTGAGACTCCTTTGGTCTCATTTGTGGATGAAGTTTCCTCTCTCTAAATGTCTTGATTATTTCAAAGACACCCTACAGAGGAACACTCTATAGAAAATCAGATATTTTCACGGCTGTTGGTTGCTTTGCTGGTTGTTCCCTGTGACGCTCACGGGTCCCATCTGCCCCACCCAGCTAACTCTTGCAATTGGCAACATCAAAAAATTTTGGCAAATCTGAAACCCAATCACACATTCTCAAGAGAGACAGAAGGATAGCATCTCTTGAGACTACAGGGAATATTTGAAATTCTCTTGCCTGTCATCACAGCACAACAGAAAATAAAACTATGATTCACCATTGTGCCAGCGGCTGGCAGAGTAACCCTGCATAAACCATCTCATTTCACTCAAGTCATCTTTCTTAGTGCTTGAAACAGTGATTGCAGTTCCCATATTTTTCAGTCCATTTTGAGAGTATAAGATCAAAGATGTTCTCAGCATACATAAAAAATAGTTCCTCCACCAACTGAAAACTTTCAGTTAGTTCAATAAGAGTCTCAAAATATCTTTGGCATAAAAAGCTTGCTGGAATACAGGAAATAGTCAGGTTGAAACTTGAAGCGATTTTGGCGCTAATGAAAAATGCCAACATCCCAAGAGTCCTGGGAGTAGATGTACCTGGAAACAGTAGGATATTTTTGTTGCTGGAGCTCTCCTTCTACCTGAGACCTCACACAAAGTGCTTGAGATGGGTAAACAAACATCTAAATAGGGAACCAGACCTTGCTGTGGGACGCATTTTATTCAGACTCCATCACCTTGGATATTTGCATAAAAGAGTGCAAAGGATCAGAAATGCCATTTTTGTATTTTTGTATTCAGTATCAGTAATGGTCAGTCATTAAATGAAGTGACAAAAGGAACAAGCAATGCTCCCACATAACCATGTGCCATGCTTGCACCACAGCACTGCTTGATTGCGGACTGAAACAAGAGGTAAGGTGATTGCAAACGTGTTATTCGAATATAATGCATGCTATTCTGATCCCTTCTTTTGGTGAACTACCTCACTCTCCTTTTTGATCTGAGAACTGTTGAATCTATTAGTGTGCAACAAAACCTCTAAAAATATGAAAACGGCTTTGCGAAGACACTCAAGAACAACCTTGTATGACAAGTACGCACACCTACACAAATATGAAAGGGACTCAAATGCTTCATATTTATCCTATCTCCTTTCTTTTAGATAATGACTCAATTTGTTTGATACTTTCTTCTCCTCCCATCTTTTAAGTTTCCTAAGTATGTATTTTTTTTCATTATTAAGCTTCTTTTTTTTTCCTTTTAAGGGAAAGCAAATTATCACCGATTTTTCCTCACCTCCAAATATCTCTTCCCATACGATGCAAGTTATAAGTAGTTATAAGCATAGATTTTCCCCAGTAGCCAAAAAGACAGTGAGTCTTAATTTCTTTTCCCAGTTCCCCTTACTGTTTGTGACTCATTACTAATAATACCATTTGGAAATAAAGTAGTCCTTAGAACTTTGAGGCAATACATAGCCATGCCAAAATTGTAAATACACAATCACTTAATATATGCTCAGATATCTATAAATCACAGGAATAATACTGATCCCTAGGTAACTGTATGAATACATGTTGCACCTCTGGAGATGGTATCTGGCTCCAAACTAATTTCCCAATAATATTTATACTCAAAAATGAACTTTTGCTAAGGATTGGGGTAGAAAAGGTATGTTTATAAAGGAAACTCAAATTTACTTGCTTTCTACCTCACCAAAATTTTGATACACACAATAGTAATCTACCTTTTTAATAATAAAAAGCAAAAAACAAAGGAAAAATCACCATTGCATTTTATATATCATATACCTTTTACATATCGCTCATACTGTACACTGGAATGAGTTTCACACCAGTAAGGAAGGCTGAATGCACTAAAACCTGTTTACTCCTGACTTAAACCAGCCTCAAATTCTTATCCTCAGTTTGCATCCTCTTATTAAAGGTTACAAAGATGCAGACAAATACAGTCATATTGCAAATTTCTACACTGATGGTAAAATAGAAGCAAAATAAGTTTGTTTATATGTAGAGGAAATGTGTCCTAAAGGATACCTTTACATGGATGCTTCGCTATTCTTTTAGGAGCTCTTTACCAATACCTTGCATTTCCTCAATTACCCAGCTGGGCTCTATTAAAAAAAAAAAAAATCTAGCTCCTGCAAAGTGTGGTTTTGTATTTAACAATACTGGATTTTAATTATCTCTTCCTCTATTCCTCTTAATTTTAACTATCTTATTGTTTATCTTGATAAATTAACTTCTTTTCACCACTTATGTATTAGCTCTCCAGCGAATCATTATGCACTACTTTGTACTTGTACTAAAGCTACCTTTTCGACTTCCCCAGTTACTAATTACTTTTAACTCTCTCCTGCTGAACATTTCTTCTCCAACAGAATCTAGCTGAACACTCTGCATTAGCAACTGGGTGCCATAACTGAGATGAGGCTGCTTTTTGTCCCTCAGAGAGACAACCAAATTACTGGTCTGACCTTTAAAAGAAAGTTTGCTGGAAAATAAAGGCAAGCGCTATGAATTACACACAAATTTATATACATTATGACTTGGCTCATATGTACAATATGGCTTCCCAGTTGGTTTGGCAGCAGCTTGAAAATGCAAAGCAAGAAGAGCATCTAGACATCTTTTTAGTATCATCAGTAAAAGCACTTCTCTGCAGATGGAGGGCTCAGGATCTGCATCTCAGCAGGGCTGACCTCACACAGCCACTGAGAGCTAGCTCATCCCACAGAAATGAATTTCACTTTCTAGAGTTTGGAGAAGAGCAACAAGTGGCTCCTGCTCCAAGCCACTCTTTTCCTCTGCCCAAAGCCACCATGAGCCAACCCATACAAAGTTCAAAGGAACGGAGTGCTCTTATCCCTCCTCTTAATAACAGCTTTGTGTCTTTTGGATTGGTTTTCAGCTTCTCTGTAAATTTCCCACTGACAGATTGGTGAAGTGTGGCATTTTCTCTGCTCAGCTCTTTTGAGATAAAGAAAAATATCATTGACCCTGCCTTTGTTATGGGTTAATTTCTTCACATATATTTGCTCTATGTTACTGCTGACCACAGGCATACGTAGCCTTTACTTGCTCTTTTGTAACTAAGGAAACTTCTCAGACTCTCCACTTCCCATCTGTACTTTGCTACAGTCCCTAATAAACCCGCTGCACTCCTACAAAATGTGAATGAGACTATTAAGCTTCCTGTTGCTCGACCAGACATGCCTGGGTACGGTATGTTCACAATTAGTGCCAGGGACACTCCAGAGGAAAGGGCAAACAGAAACTGAGTGAAATGGCACGTGCCTACAATATACACTTCCCCAAGTTGATGATAAATATGGTACTGGACTTTTGGAATAATGATGTCTGTGTGTACTTAAAGCGACTGCTGTAGATGAACACCATAAATTTTGCCAGTTTGGAAAGGGACAGTGGGAAACAAGCAAAACATTACACTACAGTTTCCCATGAGAGATAGTTGTCTGTGAGTCTGGAAACATGGCAGACAAAATTATTTGAGATCAGCTTACAGTGGAAAAAAGTTATTCCTCACATTAGAGAGAGTTTACTGCTTGAATCAAACTTGACTCTATGAAGGCTCACTAAGGCCACTGTGAGTCGACTGAGTCAGCAATGGCAGAAGTGAAAATGGTAAGTCAGGGTACAGCAAGCACTGTTCAAGCTGTGCAGCCGTTCCAGATAGGGGTTTAAAGTGCAGTCTATGGAAAATTACAATACCCCAGACACATGCTCAGCAGACTCCAAATACACAGGGAAAACTTTGCTACCACTGTGACTCCACACAGTATATTGCAAACTACACTGGCTGTCCTGAAGGAGAAATCCAATGCGAACACTGCATGAAATTGGACATTTTGTGAGAGTAGGTCCTAGTGCTCCAAATGAGCAATAGGTACATGAAGTTACTTGTGCCAGAGGTTCCTGTTATGAGTGCCAATAAAAATAGCCCCAGATTCACTGTGCACATAGCTACATATACTGGTAATGCTGCTGTATCAGGAGAGCCACAAGCCCTCTAATTGATGCCAGCCATGAGCTCGGTAGCCTCTATACTACTCAAATCTGCTTATTTGCAAAAAAATTGGAATTTTGCCAGTTAGAGACCTGAGGTTATGGCTAGTGAGCTAGCTACAGCACTGAGCTCTTCTGCTTGCTTACCTGGTTGTAAATATGACTTTGGATTGAGCAGCTCCTGAACACACTGCTGTATTTAGCAGCATTCCTAAAGGCAGACAGTTACCTGTACTGAATGGGTAAGTCATAAACAGTTAATATTACCTCATTACCAAAGATGATGGTGATGATGATGATAAGGGAGACCTTATTAGTGCTCACAAGCATCTGAAGGGTAGGTTGAAGGAGGATGGAGCTGGACTCTTCAGTGGTTCCCAGTGATAGGACAAGGGGCAATGGGCACAAGCTGGAACATGAGAAGTTCCATTCAAAAATGAGGAAAAACTTCTTTCTGGTGAGGGTGGCAGAGCTCTGGAACAGGCTGCCCCGGGAGGGTGTGCAGTCCCCTTCCCTGGAGCTTTTCAAGCCCCACCTGGATGCAGTCCCGAGTGATGTGCTCTGGGCAATCCTGCTTTGGCAGGGGAGTTGGACTGGGTGATCTCTAGAGGTCCCTTCCAACTCTGGAATTCTGTGAAATATCATTGCATCACAGGCTCCAGTTTTATGTGAGAGTAAAAATGGAGTTCTATTTATAAATTCTGAAATTGCTGAAAAAGTGTTGTGCAAAATATTTGTTCCAGAATTCCAGTCCAGCATCATATAGTGCCTGTACAATAAATTGTCTCACATGTCATTTTCCCTGAAAGATGCTGCATCACAAAAGCTTGAAACAAAATGTCCAGAATGACATTATCAGAGAAAGCAAAACCTCTGAATGGTGTCCATCAAAAGCGGTGACAAGGAAGAAGACTGGAAAGATTTGTGTTTGCATGGAGTTGAGAGCTAATCTAAGTTAGAATGATTGATAGCCATCACCTGGACAGAAAGAAGCTATGTTTCCAGAAGTCAGTGGTATAAAGGTTTTTTCTACCCTTGAACTACAGTATGGATGAAGAAATCTACAGGGGGAGAACAGAGACCTTGCAATAAATAATACATGTTGGATTTTACCCCCATTTTATGCATGTCCATTAACATGCATGTATCTACACTCATTTCTTGACGCAGAATGATGCTCATAATCCTCAGCTCTCTATGTTGCAGTTATACTGGAATGGAAAAGCAGAAGCTGGATTTTACCGAATTCCCCTTTAGGAGACAGTAAATGTTTTCGTCTTTTTCTGGGCACATCATGTTTTGCCACTGAGACTGAAACCATATCTAGACACTGCCATTCTCCTTGAGGAGGTCCCTTCACCACAAACCCCACGTTTCTAAGTCTTGCATCACAGTATGAGACACTGTGTCTCAACTCTGCTTTCTCAGTAGAAGCATTATGAGCACCAGTTTGTAGAATCTCCTGTTTGTTTTTAAAAATGCTACACTAGTAGTTTCAAAACATTTGAAAACCAGTTTTGAAAGAGTAATGAAAGCACTTGTGTTACCTCTTACCTATGTCTGTAACTGCAAATGCTGCAGCATTACAGGACTGCAGTAATATCTATTCGTCTTAAGAGCAGACACCATTGTATGTGCATACTTAGATAATTTGCTTATTGGAATATTTACATAAACTTACAGAATGCATGTACTACAGAAAAATGCAGCAGAAATGTTTGGGTGCGCAAACTCCAATACCTTACAGGTATTTGCTCTCTGCTCTATGATCAGTCAGAAACAACTCAGGTAGGTGCAGATATGAACTGTCTCATGATCAGCAAACTGACTGTATGGAAGGAATTGAAAACATGATGAGTTTCCTCCTGCTGCTCACTAGAGGCCTGGAGAGATGATGACTTCCTATCATCGGTTGCACAATTACCAATACACTACCACAGCTGCAGGAGAATGATTTAAAGGTGCTTGCTTAGTGGGTAAGATCAAAAAAGCCCCCCACTTTATGTCCTTAGCAATCCCAAACGACACTGTTCCTAAGAGTACTACTACAACACTTTAGAATTCAGAATGATATTTCCTTATAACGTGTGATTTAAAGTGATTGACTTTCTATTCCTAAAACCTTAAGCAGTAAATCTCTTAAAGCCAGTACTAACAACTATTTCCTCTACAGCTCCATGGCACAAGAATAAAAATGCCAATCACACAAAGGAGCATCTCCTGCTCTGCACTGTGCTTGTTGTCAGAGTTAGTCCTGAGAAGTAAGGTCTGTCTCTTCCATGTGCTACTAGAGGTGTTTATTGCCCCTGAGGACCAGGGAAGGAGATGGGATGTTGCCTCTAACAGTTTTATCTGACTGTTTCCAGATGTAATAGTATGCAAGGAATAAATATTCTGTTCTGCTCATGGGACACAGCAAAATATGTGGCCCAGTTTCTCAAGGCTTCGCAGTAGTGTCAGCTCCAGACAGCATTCTGGTCAGAGGGGACAGTGCAGCCCCAAACCTCCCTAGGGACAAAGTCAGGGCTTTTCACAATAACAGCAGGAGCAAGAGACTCTCTTACAGAAGTAGCATTATGACGAGTGCACAAGGTCAGTCATCTGTGTTATCATGTAAATCAAAGAGAATTTTTAATCATTTGTTCATATGCGCTGATGCCTGGGAAATCTAACAAAGACTCAGAGCAGTACAATTAACTGAGCAAAGAAAATAATGAGATCTTAGTTTTATTTCAAAACAATCGTGGTCCAGAGCAATTGGCTGACTTCCTCCAGATGTTACTGAGATTTTGATCCAGCAGGTGTCCCTGTGATACAGGGTACCCCCACAAAGGACTGTGTCTGTTTTCTCAGAGACAGGCAGCCCCTGGGTGTGAGGTGGCATTTCCCGGTGTGTCAGCCCCAGCTGTAAGATGGGGAAAGGCATTACACAGTGGCTGGGGGCAGGCAGAATATTTTTTGCCTTATAAAGGCTACTTTCAGTAACTACCTCCATGCTTGGAGCAACACCTCTTCACACTCCTCTCTCTGAACAGCCTAATAAAAATTAGCATATCTTTAATCATCTGCCTGAAAAATACGTGCCATGATAATACGTTTAACTGGAATGCTGGTGCCTGCAGGATGCTGATGGCCAGTAAAGCATCTCACATGTCAGCTGGGATATGATCCCCACCCCCTGTTTAGCAAGGAGAGCTGCTCAGGGAGGAGCAGGCTGCTCTGCTTGAGGGAACTGTTTTGTGTAGTCCCTCGGTGCCTCACCCAACAGCAGAAGGATTACAAGACCCTGAATCCATTGAATTCTCCCAAGATCTCCAACTTTAGTCCATCTAAACAAGACAAAACTATAGTTGCTTAATCCATAGTTAGTACATGTACCCTAGTGTGTATGTGTCTGTTTCCTGTTTGGAGCACTTGCTTACCTTTTGGCTGTGCTAGTCACTAAATGTACGTCATCAGCAAAGCAGTAGAAAATAGAGCTCATGAAGTGGGGCCAGGCTGCAAACAGGATCAGGCAGGCTAGGTGGCTCTTCTTGGCCTCTGTTTCCTGATATGTCAATTAAGAACAGCAAGACTTGCCTTCCTGCAGGCAGAAAGGTTTGGTTGGGGCACGGAAAGCACATAAAGCAGGCTGAGATTGATTCTGCCTTTGTAGCTGCTCACTGCCAGCACTGACTGGGGATGCTGCCTCAGCAAGCGTAAGCAATGGCACGTGAGCCATAACGTGCCAAGCTCTGGCAGCATAAAATTTGCTGTGAGTGCCTCAAGTACAAGGAACTGCAGAAATGGTAAGCATTCTGTTCATATTAGATGTGACGTGCCGATTTCTTTGGTGTTCACAAAAACATCTCACTTACAGACACCGCAAAAACAACACAGGGAAAAGCAACCACAAATGTAAGGCTAAATGTAAGGCTAAACATAAATCCAAGCTCTTGGGCCTCAGCTGCTGTTATACTCATATGCCTAATGATGTTGATTTATGCCAGCTGGAGTATTGGCCCACAGTACTGAAAAGTGCTAGGAAAAATAAAGAAATGAGGCGTTTAACTTAGTATTTTTTTCAAATAAGGAAAAGAATTTAATCTAACCACAGCTGGATGTCTGCCCAATTTTAACATGCATCTTTTATACAAATAGACCATTTTTGACAACTGGCTATATTCAAGGGAGTCCCCCCTGCTCTGTCCTCACTTCCTCCTTAGGGTTGGTAACAGCAAGTTCGATTTATTTTTTTGGGAAGAACCATTTTACGATTCCAGGATATTTTTGCTGTAATTAGAGGGGTTCCTATCCTTGCCACAAGGCCTGATGCCATGTGACCTGATGCCATGAGGAAATCGTTTATAGTCTGAGCTGCCATGCAGTATTCTCTATGCATTGTGATAAACACACACAAAAAAAGTAAAAAGGGAGGCTTGGCTGCCTACCTCGGGCACTTCACAGCCACTGGCAAATTGCAGCAATCAACAGCTCCTGCTTGATTGGTATTCAGGACCAGTCACCATTCCTCCAGCCTCTGACGCCGGATGCAATCTGCCATTTAGCCACCACAGTGGAGCATGTTTCTCAAGCCATTACAGCAAGCTCTCAAGGCAAAGGGAAAGTTGCCTCATGAATACTAACATAACGTTCTGTCATATTGACCTGTCTGTGTTCCTGTAACCCAAGAAGAAAAAAACCCCTCACCTTCCAGGCATCTATTCACCATGTCACGTTTTCTTCTTGAAAGCTTTTCAAGGTAAGACATCCAATTTACTGCTGTTTCTCTGCAACCCGGTAAGAACTGATAAAATTACCAGGCACAAAGACTCTCACAAAATATTCCTATTTCTCAGCACACACACAATTTATGCAAGGACAAACAATTCTTAGCAATAGTGTCACATCTTGGGGGGCATCATAGTGCTTTGGAAGGCTATGAAAAAAGGAAAACTGTATTTGATGAAACAACCATACTTCACACAATAAAGGGCTCTACAGGAATTTGGTCAAAGCCACCTCCACCTGATTCACAATGTTCTCTCAGGTTAAGTTTAAGCAGATAGAGTACTTTTTCCTTCAAAGATATCAAAGCAATTGGTAAAGCTCTAGCTGTCACAGTAGTCCTAGGAAAAACACATTATCTCCACCTTAAAACAGGGGGGAACTGTGGTAATGAAAGGTTCGAGTAATCAAATAGTGAGCATAAGGCTGGTATCTATCCTCTTCTGCCCTCTGAAGCAGGCATTATTTTGGTTCTCATTTTTTTGAATAAAGTAACTCCTTCCACGCCCGGTGACTCTGACAAAGTCTGTTCTTACTGTGCCTACTTCTGCTCAGAAGCTGGAAACATTGAGTATTCTGCAAAAATCCAACTCAGACAGCAAGGCATTTTCTACTCTCATTTGCAATGTGCATAAATGTTTATTGAAGGCAAACACATTGTAGACAAACTGTTGGATTTTGGATTTCTTACTCAAATATGAGGTCAAATTCTGGGTATTTTATTTAAGTGAGTTGTCACACTCAAAGGCCTGTGAGTCTGAAACCTGGGATACCTTCTCACACAGTCCTCATGGCCTGAAGCAGGGGGTTTGTGTTCTGAAGCTGACCCCAGTACTTCAGTGCATGCATTGGTCTCACCCAAACTCAACTGAAAGTTGAGTCACTCAGACTGCACTGGAGTGTCATTTCAAAGAAGTTACATGATTTCTCCTTTGACTGTGGAGGCAAAGGTTTGCATCCCCAGCACTCAGCTTGCCTACAAAAAGCCATAGGGGAAATTTGGCTGAACTGTGAGTCAGCTTGGTACCTCTGGGGCTGATAACTGGTCTGGATGGAGCCAGTGCTGGACCAGCCCAGGGCCACAGTCCCAGGCAGACAGGAGTGTTTACAAAACCTTATGAGTTTTCAACTAACCATGCGCCTTTCAGCTTTGTTTTAATTATAGTGTCATCCTCACTAGGTATTTCGTATATGCTTGAATTCTGAAGGTCTTTTTACTGTAGGGGTTATTATTTATAGGGGTTTGCTGGTGAAGTTGCATGGAATGCATGCATGAAAACTAAATGCACTAGCAATGCTCATGAAATTATTAATTCAGGTTTTCCCACAGCAGGTCAGGATTTGATATTAGTTTTGCTGCAGACGTGTAACATATCTGATTTTATGCAAACTGCTTTAAATCCGCTTGGTTAAGATGAAAGACAGGTTTTAAACTGAGCAGTTCTAAACTGCTGCATATATGACTTCTGGCAAAATCTGCTTGCTCCCATTCTATAGGTCAGCCTAGGTTTGAACACTCCTGAGGAGTTTGGTCAGTAGTACAAGAAAAAGAGCAGTTATGAAATCTGAATGCTGGCTCATTCCTTCAAAGTTTGGGTGTGGGACCCTTACTCAGGTCCATCTCTAATTCACAGATATCACTAGGTATATCCTCACACTGAAATAAGTGGTGAAGACTAAATGAATTTCAGAACTGATTGAAGTCTTGATAAGAAGCAATGAGAAAAGTCACATTTTTAACAGGGACAAGACGGGTGTCAGGTTGTGTAAGAGGCTTCTCTCCTGAGCGGGCCTGGTGTGGCTTTCCAAAGGCATCCTCCTGTTTCCAGGCAACAGGGCTGCACTCCTGCCTCTTAAATTGTAACCATCATTGCACTTTGCTTATTAATTCTTCAGTAAATGGAGGAAAGTTTCCATTCCCTTTGATGGCTAATGTACTTTATGGTTCAGGAAACAGCCCTAGGTTTGGTAGTTTCTATTTAGAAGGAGCTCAGACTTAAATGAAAAGGAGACCGAGCTATCCAGGACTTGCAGGTCATAGGAGGATAACAAAGTTCTGACTGCTTCAACTATGTGAGCTGGGAAAACATTTTCAGATATTTTTTTTCCTATGAAGTAAAATATATGACCAGGTACTTGCAATGACTGAAAAGCTTTGCTATTATTTGATCAGATTGTTTCTGGAAGAAACTCTCATGGAAAAAAAAACACTCGAGAATGAAGACATTTGGTTTGATGTCTCCAAAATGAGAGTTTTAATTAATTTTCTATTTTAAAACATTACTTGCTTATGAGGTAAAAGAAATTTTAGTTTAAATTTGGCAATGATTTAATTTGAAGGGAATGTTTAACTCATACTGAATTGTTTATGTTTATATTATTTAATATTCATTTAAAGCCAGGAAAATAAGAAAGCCAATTTCAGTCTTATACAAATCACTATCAATTCACCATGTTGTGAAACACTCTTCTACTTTTATTCTAAGGAATTAACTTTTCCTTCTTTTCCTAACACCATCATTGCCCTGTGCAAAATCAGGTCATCTGAATGAAGAAGTACCACCATTTTATGCAAGGGGAGGAAGGGGACCAACTAAATTTGGAACAGATGCCCAGATGCCACATTTAGATGATCTATTAATGTATTTACAATTTTGCAATAGAGCAGCTGAGAGCTCAGTGACTTCATTACAGCCCAGCATTATGAGCAACTGGACTAGGGACCCAGTCTCTTGAGTACCCTTCTGGTACCTTATGGGGCATTCTACACAAAACTTACTTACCTCAGAAATCACCTGTTCTTATTTATCATGATGCAAAGACTTCAATGTTTATTGCTATCTGGGAACAATGCTGACTGTTGCAGAGTCAAAAGCAAATCACACGGTTGAGTCTATTTTCCTATAATCACAACTTCTTTGTTGTTTATATAATTAACTAAACTGGGATTTTCTGGGATAGTAATGGGGTGCAAACCATACTGCCCACAGAGAGACTCCTTGGTGGTTTTCTAACTATGAAATGATTGTGAGCCACAGAAAGCAGTGGGGAAAAACTTAAGGCAGGCAAATACATCTAAGTTCCATGTCTTAGTTGGCTCCACCCCTTGCTCACAAGCCATAAAGGTTCCAAGGAGGACAATGAGAAATAGTAGTTTGGAGCAGCACTGACTGCTTGTTGATACCAGCTTTCAACAGGTTTTAAATCCATGGAGAAATGTAAATGGGCTAACAAAGAATAAATGGAGAACCAAATCATTATCTGGTGTAAATCAGAGCATTCCTGATGAAATAAGAGTATATACGTGGCCTATGGCTTGCAAAATATCTGAAGCGGAAACATAGCCTCAAACAAGGAGCTACAAGTGTGGAGATAAAGTGATCATTTGCTGAAGAGATTTACAGCAGGAAAAGATATTCTGTTTTAATCTACTAAAAAGATCCAGTTAAGTAATTTTTCAGTGACAATTCAGCTTGATAATTATCGTGTTGTACTTTGCACATGCCTACATGAAAAATAAAATAAAAGCTAATTTTAGAGTCTTCAATCAAGCCCATAGTTAGTCCTAAATCTTGATGAGCAGCTCCAGTTATTATCTTCTATTTTTAAAATATTTTGATTGATTTTCCTATTCGAAAGAACTAAACTGTAAATCTTTTCTGCTGGCTTCAAAGCTTTTTCTTTTAATCAGTATGAAATAAATGAGCACTGACACAAAGACAGAAAAAAATCACTGAGTAAAAACAAGTTGTCCCTGTTACTGGAATTTTCTGTCTGGAGAAAATACTCCCCGTTGTCAGACTGCTCAATATGAACCTTCTGAAATAAGGCTTCTTGTCTACTGTTATTCATTCATATTCTTTTTGGCTATTGTATCTGTCACAGTAACAGCTAACAGCCTTGGTCATCAGTCATACAGAGTGGGTTCCAAAACATACTTATAAATGCACAAGGGCCTCTTGTCACCAATGAATAGGCATAAGTCTGCAAATCGCAGAACAGCCCTCTGTCATATTGAGCATCCTGGCAGAACGGTCTTGTCCACTGCAGTAGTTACGTGACTGCTGTACGCTGCTGAGAATGCACACAACGAACACTGACCCCACTCACAGGCAAGAAAAAAACAACACAAAAGAGTCTTCTACTCAATACTGAAAACATCACTTGGTATTAAAACAGCCACACACAGGGTGGGAGATGCAGACATCCCAAGTACGAAATCCGTTGGTGCTCCCCAGCTGGGTGAGCAGGGAGGCAATCCTCTCTAACTGGCTCTGGTCTCTCCTCAACCCACAATTTTGAAGGGACAGAAAAGGTGGAAGGAAGACAGACAGCTCCAGAAGAAGCTCAGCAGCAGAAGCTGCATGGAAGCTGCTGACTCCCAACAGGAGGGGTTCTGAGGATATTCCCCTCAGTATCAGTGACATCTCCCTGCAGACTAGCTCAACTGGCTGATTCTTTTGGAAGCCATTAGCAGCTGTTTAACCTGTCCTAGGCTTTGCAGAAGCCACACATGCAGCTGTCTACCAGGCGGTGACTGTTTACTTCAACTGGAATCTCTGTCACCATTTACTAGCACAGCTCCTGGCCATAGCTCTTTTCCTATTCTGGCCAATATAACAAAAAGTTGCTTGTAAGAGAAGGTAAATATTACTAAGCCATCCTTAATGCTAATGCCTTCATGGAGAGTTATGGAAGTTTTGCCTCTCACATTGCAATCAGACACTTACTGGAAGGGTGAAGAGGGCCTTAGGTTTTGCTTATTCCACTGTGGTACACACTGTCCTGGTAGAGTGCAAAGCTCCCAGTGACAGGGACCAGAGGAAATAAATACATAACTCACTATGCACTGAGCTTTCCCTTGTCCCATCTCACTCATCTGTCATGGCAAGGGTGGTGCTCTAGCCACCATAGATGTGGGCTCTGTAGCTTGTAGCAAATCCTGAAGGAGCAGGAAGGGTAAAGCATTTCTTACTTCTTAGCTATCATCATTAGAAAGCCTAAAGTATTTGGAGCAGGGAGGAAGGAACCACAAAAACACTCACAAAACAGAAAAAGCCAAACCATTGAAGTCAGTTTTTCTGTAATTTTGAGATTTTCATATGGGCTATCTCAATTTGTAAACCTCCTTTTTTTTTTTTTTTTTTTTTAAATATAAGAATAACTCCACATTCTCTTTTCACTATGTCAGCTGCATGCCTGACAGGTGTTAAATATTATTTGCTTTTTGTCTTTCTACTTTGCCTAGTTTATCCCAACCTATGAAACCTCAAGGACATAAAGCATTATAAAAACAAACAGCACCACTAGCAAACCTGTCATTCTTAAGAAGACCATTTACCTGATTAAACTGCAGAATTTCAAAAACCAATGCAATGCATTTTTACAAAGAGCAGGAACTTCCCTGTTAATGAAAAGGGATGTGGAGAACCTTTTCTCCTAGATCATTAACGCCAGTCAGCCTGCCAAGAGTTTACAACAGAGACAATGAGGAAAGACATGACCTCTTCTCAGGAAAATCTGATCAGTTCAGGAACACAATTCTGGGACACTCACACCTCCTGCAGCAAATCGGCTCATGCACTGTAGGAACTTCAAACTGTGTGACCAGCAAGGTCACAGCAAGGGTGACAAGGCTTCACAGGACTGATGACAGGATTAGAGTTACATTACAGTTTCCAGATTTTGGAGCATCACTTGCTCTTGGTCTCCATATTTGGGGGGTGCAGGAGTTGTGCGAACAAGGCAACTAGACAAAACTTAGAGGAAAAAAGAAGCTAGACTTGCCTTCTCTTTTTCCAATTAAACTGTACAGTCCTAAATTGACAGTGAAATCCTTAAAATGAAAGAGCAGCTGGATCTGATTCTGGAACAAGCCTTGTATCCAGCAGCATGCCATCACCTCGCCTGTATGTAGGAGGCAGACCAAAAAACTCAGACAGATCTTGGGATGAAATGCAAGGGGGAAGAGCTGGCTGGCTCACATAACGGATGGAGAGCCATCTGAGGGAATAGTTTCTTTTCTTTGGAGTTCCGTGTGGCTTTACAATCTGTTAGCGCGCCTGCGTGTGCCAAAATGCTCTGTTAATGTTACTCCAAACAGGATACACATTGCCTGAAATATTAAGCCTCACACAAGGTCACCATCTTACGTGCTTAGGCTGGAGCCAGAGAGGAAGAGAACTTTAGGTGGCAGCACCCAAAATGAACTTGTTGGGCTCTCTGTAACAAATAAATATGCCTGTCAAAGATTGGCTCCTGCCATTAAAATTGCAGGCATGCTCTGGGTTCATCCTTAACTGCCTGTTGCTTCCTGATGATTCCTTGCGTAAGACAAGTTCCAATCTGTGTTGCAGCATGAATCATAATTCACTGTGCAGTTTATCTTCTGAGGCTTGGTTTTTATTTATTTATTTATATATTCTTTCCACATATATTTGCTTTTACCCTCTTCTAGCTGTTTGGGGATTTTCATTCTTTAGGGTTAAAAATGAAGGCCTGGGCTCCAAAACTCATTGCATTCATTATTAGAACAACAGCAAGAAATAAAATATAGCTTATTTTACCTATTCAGAGATTTAAATTCAATCTGCTTCTGTCATAAGATTAGCTGATCAAAGCGTCAAGCATCATTGAAAATTACCTTAATTTTCAATAATGTGAAAAATATAATAAGCTGCATAAGATGGGTGTTGAAGTTCCCTGGGAACAGGAACATATAGCATTTTGTCCCTCCCAAAATACTCAACACTGATATCTACATAAAGCAGGCTGAAGAGCCAAGTATTTTTTTCCCCCTTAAAACAGATCACCTCTGCAACCAGAAATTGACTTAAGAAGCCACTGTCAATTAACAGTTATAACCAAGCGTGTCAGACCCTTGACCTAGACCATCAAATAATATAAATACAGTACCTCTGTGTCAAGATTCCTTCATGGCAGTCTGACTCCTATGTGAACTTTCATATGTTATCTTCTACATCTTTCCTGTTCCCTCAATTTGCTGTGTGGGAAACTGGGAAGAGGTACTTACTTCCACCTGTGGACAATCATGTAGCTTTCTGCACAAGACTGAGGACACCAGAAGTCTATCAAAAGCTATGAGCTAAATGCTGAAGAGGTCCTACATTTTTCAGGATGCACAGACTTCCTCTCTTGGGCTTTTCACCATCCCCACATTTTACCACTTTCTAAGAAAATCCCGGCTCATTCAAAGGTAGCCATGTGACACTTAATGTGGCTGCCCAGTCCTTCCCCTTATTCTGTGACAGAAATCCAGCCTTTGGCCACCTTGCCTCCTTCACACGGAAATACCTCCCTGCTGAGTCAGTGTACAAAAAGAGGTGCATATTCCTGCAGCTCTGTCCCTTCAAAACCAGCAAAGAGGTGCTTTGGGCTTTGAGACAGGTTTTCCCAGGGCAATTGATTTGGGCTTGCAAGAGATGGTTCTAGTACTATTCAAGCAGGGTAAAAATGCAGAGGAAAAAACAGCATAGAAAGCAACTTCACTCTGGACCTGCAAGCTGTGCACCCATGACTGTAATTAAAAGCAGCAGGTGACTCCTTCTACCCACTCATTTCTAACGGCATCTATCACCAAAACCACATGCAGCCCTGCAGACTTGATGCAGGGCTTGCAGCCCAGACGGCTGCTTTGCTCCAAGCCTCAGGTAAGTGCCAAACCCATGTTTGACTTAGCCCTGTAGGTTTACATTGAACATCTCCAAAGAGGAACATGGGTAATGAGGAAAAAAGGGAAATGTGCCCAAAAAATGCTGAAAGAGCAAATGAGAACAAGCACAAAATATGAGAAGCGGTGGTAGAACAGGACAGAAAGAGATGGATAGGAAGTAGATAACAGCCAATATGCCTGAACACAGTGCCAACGGGCAAAGGAGGGATGGCATCTGCTAACCGGGAAGAGCAGCACTTGCTGCCCTGTTAAGTGGAAGGGGGTCACTGGAATTCAGGTCCCGGTGGTGGCTGAGAAGCTCACCTGCAACACTGTTCCAGTCTCCAATTGAGTGCAGGGTTCTTTGTTCCCTGTAGGCTGGTAATATCACCACATACCCTTCCTTGCCCAATGCCTGCTTAGCCTCACCACCTCTAGGCTACAATCTATCAACGTGACACAGGGTCAGGTCAAATAGTTCTCTACAATTGACAAGTCCCATTCAGCTGCACAAATTGATCTCAGGATTTGGACTTTATATGTGTGTATGTTCCAGCAAACCAATTCCCTGTTCTGTTCTGAGGTTTAAGTTTTATATGGTCAGCATCTGGGACTACATGGAGCAGAAAGAAAACCATCACAAATTGCAAGAAATTATGAGAAAAAGTGCTAAACCATGAAAGAAGGGCAGAACACACCTGCTAATAGAGGAATAGTTACAAAAGACAATAGGCTCCTGCTCTGGCCATTTTCCTGCTCTATGTTTTGCATAGTTGGGGAAAATCCTGCTTTTCAAGGAACTGTAAATACTTACCTGAGTATTTTCAAGTTTCACCATTTTTGTACACTGCTCTGTAGTGTGCATGCGATGATAGTCCACAGAAATAAACCCTAGCATTTCTTATTAAGTAATGCAGTATGGTGAAGTGCCCAGAAGGGAGGTAATATATCTGATGTACTTCTGGGGAGTAAAGCAGAAACCAGGAAAAGCAATGGGAAGGAAAAGATAGCTCCAAAGACTTCAGTTTTGAAAGCTTCCTTGCTCCCTTCTCTGCCTCTGAGATGCTGGGATTTGTTTGGATACTCCTCTGTGTTGCAGCAAGCTCAGCTACGGTAGATCCCATGCATTTCTGGCCATATGTTATTCCTGATCCCTAGGCAGTTTTTCAGCGAGACACACAGTTCACTAACAAACTTGGTGCTGCCAGGACATTTGCAAATCTATCCACAGATGTATAACAAATAACTATGCTGCTTCCAGAAAGGTCAAACAAGCCTGTGATTGCAATTCTTATGCAATTACTATGATTGCAGCTTTGCTGGACGTTTGCTGCAATGTCTCCGATAATCAGCGAGGGACAGAACTGAGTTTTCACAAGTGCCAATATCATCCATTTAGGACTTACAGTCTGTCTCTATCAACAAAGCAGGTAATGTTCTGTGCTCACATTCTGCCACCTGTGGTATTTATTCATTCCCAGTCTGAACCAGAAAGACAATTTTGTTCCAACAATGCTGTAGAGCAACCAAATCTTCAAGGAAGAAATAGCGTGGCTGTAGGCCAGACTCTTCTAATTAGCCTATACAGAACGCACACTAAAAAAGCCACCTAATTAGACAAACGGCCAAACTAAAGCTCACACTGCTCAACACCACACAAGATCTCTATCTTCTCATCTTACACCCAGCACTTTTGTAAGAGGCAAAATACATTCCGTTTCAAAATACAAGTGGAAAATGTCCATGAAGGAGAGCAGATCTTTGAAAGATGCATGTAAAACAACAAGAGAGCGCGATGTGTTTGTCATGCCCTTGGGAGGCTCTCTTTAGCAAGTGCTTTGCAAAATGTCTCTGCAATGTTTGGCTGCTGTTGCACTCTGGGGGGTGGTAGTGGGGGGAGCGGGGAAATAGAAAACGTTGAGGCTTTGCTGACAGTCCACCTGCTCCTTTTTAGGTACTGCTGCCTAGGGCTCTGGGCAAACTAATTAGTCCATACAGTCAGAGCCAGTTGTTGCCTGTTTCATGGTTTTCTCCATGATGGCTGGTGATTTGTACCTGTCAACAAAATGGCATGAGCAGGTGCAGTCACGGTGGGTGCCAAACTGGACCTGGAACTGTGACAATGATTTCAGCAGCTCATTTTATGGACTCCATGGTCTTGTTTTTTTCTCGTTAGCTTCAGCCCATGCTTTTACTCATTGCTCTGAAAATGCTTCCTCTTCCCAACCTGAGCAAATCTGCTGTTGTGAAAGCTTTTACCGACTGAGTCTGAGTAATACACCTCTTCCTGAACCATAAATAACCCTCTTACTTTGGTTCTGTGGTCCTCAACAATGGAAGAACTACACAATTACATCAACTACTGTGATGGATGCTTCCATCATGGGCATCAGTGAAAACTTCAGGATTAAAGATTAAATATTCACTTATTTTCATTTGAAATTCAAGCCAAGATTTCAACTGAGGTTTCAAACATTTAAAGGATAGTGGACAAATACACCACTGTCTAGTGCTTCTTAATGTCACTGCTGACGTCCACCTGCTCTTAAAACCATGTGGGAAATGAGACATATAGTAGCATTTATATATAGTTTTCAAATATCTATTGAATTCTACATTATGAAAAGTCCACCAATCCTGTAATGACCTTTCTAATTTTTACAAATGCTCATGGTCTGAATATTGACTCTCTTTCTCCTATTTTATTCTAGTTTGAGACTTTATAAATATTTTTTTGACACAGTCATTGCCATCCTGTCATTAGAACCTTGAAAAAACACCAGAACAAAGCAAGCAAAACAATTCCAAACTAGTAACTTGACTGCAGGAGATTCGTCTTTAAGTGAATATTAATTAATTGGCACCTTGCAACAAAATTTATAAAGAATGTGAAAACACCATACTAGAGAGTATAGTTGCTTGAGGTTTTCAGCTGCAAAGAATCCCTGTGAAAGACTGAAATTGTCCTAAATCTTGCAGCCATCTATCAGCTTCATTCAGCCAGCCCCCTAACTCTGTCTTTTGTCTTCCAGATGTCACTGTGTAATGAGGGCAGAGTCATCCTCTCCACTGATCTTCTATAACCTTATTTTTCCTAACAGGTAAGAGAAAGGAGCTGTGTCTGGCCCTGCCTCATCAGTAGGGACATTAGACTTGCAAAGGGCTGCCTGAATTGGAAGTCTAAGCACTGCAGCCAGTCTTTAAGTACTCTGAAGGAAACTGGTGATGGTTAACATCAGCAACACTCTCTCTCCTACTTGTCATCTTCCCCTGCTTTGATACTTTCACATATCTCAAGCCCAGCTTGCTAGTTTGCAAGTGCTGTTCTTTTTTCATAAAATCCACCTCTTCACAGAACAGGTACCTGCCACTACACAAGATCTGTCATGTCTCAGAATATTCTGCCATGTCTTTCCAGTCTATTCTTCAGTGTCATTGCTCCCTACAGCACGGAAAAATCTGGCATCCATGAGAAGTGATGCAAACCCCTCTTGCGCAGGGTTGAAGTTCACCCAAACTAAGGAGAATATTTGTGCAGTAAATACTTGAATTACTATTTTCAGAAGTTTTGAGAAATCAGAAGAGGCATTGAGAGCAATGCAAAGCACAAGCCTTGAGGTGTCTTCTTTAGCAGTGTGTTACATATCAGCAGCATGCCAGAGGAAGGACATGAACCTGTTGGAACAGATTCAGTGGAGGACCACAAAGATGATCAGAGGGCTGGAGGGAGCACCTCTCCTATGAAGACAGGCTAAGAGAGCTAGGGTTGTTCAGTCTGGAGAAGAGAGGGCACTGGGGAGACCCCATAGCAGCCTTCTAGTACCTGAAGTGAGCCTACAGAAGAGCTGGAAAGGGACTCTTTGTCAGGGAGTGTAGTGATAGGATGAGGAGTAATGGTTTTAATTTGAAAGAGGGGAGATTTAGATTAGATACTAGAAAGAAATTCTTTATTATGAGGATGGTGAGACACTGGACGAGGTTGGCCAGAGAAACTGTGGATGCCCCATCCCTGGAAGTGTTCAAGGCCAGGCTGGATGGGGCTTTGAGCAACCTGCTGTAGTGGGAGGTGTCCCTGCCCACAACAGGGGGATTGCAACTCCATAATATTTAAGGTCCCTTCCAACTCTAACCATTCTATCATTCTGTGATATAACAAAGTTCACAATGCTAAAAAAAATGTCAACTACAAAAAAACTTCTGCCTTTATTAACCTCTTACACTACCCAAATTTCTCTAGTCCCATTCCTTTACTATTGCACTTTAATATTTGCCTCTGTTCATACTCTAAAGTCTCCTGGAAACACAGACTCTATTTATTTATTTATTTTAACACATTGTCAAGCTCCAGGGTAGCTGTGAAGAAGTAAATTTGGCTACTGCCAAATACAGATGGAATCATCTCAAAATCTGACGGTTGGGTTTGTTTTTTTTTTCCCTTGAAGAACTTAATAATATAGTCAGTAGTGTCATCCAGGATGACAAACTAAGAAATATAAAAACAGCAACCTCATTTTGTAGGTTAGAGGATTCAAGACAGGCATTTCAGACCATTAAGAGAGGTCTCTCCCCTCAGAAAGGGAGACCTGTCCTGCACTTTGCTCAGTTTTAGCTGATTCCTTCTCACTTGAAGTGTTCCAAGATGTGCGATCTGGTAGGGCACTAGCTGTTTGACTGCAGAAATTACTTCAAAATCCCTACATCAATAGATGGTATGCTTGGACCAAATTGGATTGTAACCATAAACTTAAAATTAGACTTAAAATTAAACTTAAACAGCTGAAACAGCTGGATAGTTTATTCGCTGAACCTTTCTACAACTTCATGTGTAGGCTTCCAGTTTGGCAGTTCTAGCTCTAGTAACATCACTGGATCTACTTTAACTTATACCATGAGAAAACCTGTTGCAGAGATACCAGCCTGCACTCTCCACAAGTCTGCAACTGGCTTCACTTAAATGACTCAAACACATAAACATCATGACTATTTTTCAAGCACCAGCAACTGGAATCTCAGGAAACCCTTGCCCTTCATTCTCAGGGTGTTTCTGAAGCACAGTGCTACAAGAAAATTCCACTGTTTCTCAGACTTGCTGCCCAGTCTAGAAAAATTATTTACATATTGCCAGGCTTGGGAGGGCAACTATTTTCTTAGCTAGGGTACAGACATATGACACACTTTTAGAATAAGATGCCATCAGAATAAAATCATGATTATTTTCCTTGTAATAGCGTGTATTTTTAGCTGGTATAAAACAACAGGGTACCTTCAGGATTCATCACAGGCTTATTTAGAATGCATTTTCACTGAACTTTGATTCTTTTTCAAGAGGTTCCCCTATGAAAGCTGCATGAGACCTAAAAGAGGAAGGCAAGGCTGATACAGCTCCTTTTTCTGTGCCTAGCACAGAATCTCTAATCACATTTTTTCAGGCATCTGTGGGTGAATTTAGTGTAACTAGAAAAGCAATGGTAATGAAAACAGCTCTAGCCAAAAGTGTGTGGGATGTCTGTGTAAGGTACTGTTGCACTGAGCCTTATCCAATTTACTCATCACAATTCTTGATTTCTGCTGCCTAGTCAGAATTCCATGGCTTGCCTTTCCAAAGCTCTCAAGACAATCACACCAAAGTATAGTGTCATACTGTTGATTATCCTTTGACTGCTGGTATACAGCTGCTCTATGTCAACTTCAAGAATTTACTGTTTGAAGTCAGATCAGGGGTATTTATTCTAAGCTTTGGGTTGGCTGTTGTTGGGATAGATTCGCTCAGCTTCTATCACAGGTGTTCTAAGGTATAATCACCGTAATCATGAGACATGAACAGCTTTTCTGTCCATAAACCACTCCTATCCTGAAGACAAAGACTGCAGCAGAGAAAATCAAGGGTCATGCCCCATGACCTACTTAGCATCATTAAAATAGAAATGTTTCTGACTCCTATAGTTCTGCATTCCAACCTCTGCTCAAGAGAGACATGTTGATTAGATCTATTTGTATAAGAGATTCTTAATTTAAAATGATCTTAATTCAGCCCTCTCAACCTGCTTACGTGTTTCATTTAGGTACCCTCCGAGTGAAGGGTTTCTTTATGTGGCACCCTGAGGGCTGGGACACAGAGACAGCCCTAGAAGAAAACCAGTAAGTGACAGACAGAATACAACTAGCACCAGAAAAATAAAAAGTGAAAAGAAATACACAACATTCAATGTCAAAATGCATTACAACCTACATTCCTGCCATTGCCTTGATCCACTGGCTTACACGTTTGAACCTTTCTCATGCATAGCTCTTAGAAGACAAATTCCTAGGACAACAGGTCTATTTCACTACCATATGCTTGGAAAACTGTAAACCCATGCTGGTTGCTATGGCATTTTAAAATTAATAAAACTAAATATATATGACTGAGTTAAGGCAGCTATCCAACTTTGTATACAAATTCATTTTTCTAAAAACTATCTTTGAATGACTGATCTGCAAATAGACCTCAAAGCTGAAACTTCAATAAAGGGCTGACAAGGTGTCAAGTGCTGCACTTTTTCCAAGCTAGAACATAGAGCTGTCAACAGAAAGGTTGATCTGAATTTTAGAAAAGATCCTCAGTGGTACGGCTTTCTCTGCAAATGAGTTCTCTCGATAGTGTAAGAGCCAGTCTGGGTTGTGAGGTTTTCTCTTCATTACATTATGAGTTGTTTTAAATCATTAACTGTCCCTGAAAATGTTGGTACAGTTGCTAGGCAGAGGCAGTTAATTTATAAAACATCCATGTTGCCAGGAAATCTAGACTTACATGTTTAAAAGAAAAACATCTAAAGCAAAGAGGGTGGGATGTAAAAAGAAAGGAGGAATCTGAAATATACTTAACAACATGTCTTTCTCCCCCCAAATTATTGTCTAGTGAATTTTTGAGGATCTTTATAATATTGCATATGGTATGTACTTAGTTGGAGGCAGCTAAACTGACCAGAAGAATAATATTACAAAGTTGCAGGGTATTCTGATATGAGAGCAAAAGATGGTCTGGTGTTTTGTTGGTTTTGGGTTTGCTTTTTTTTCTTCATTTAATAGATGATTCTTACTTCTTTCCATACCATATTTTTGGGTCCAATTTATTCTACTTTTTATGTTTCTATTTAGCAAAAATCTTGGCATTTTTTAAAGCAGCAGGCTAGTTCATTCCTTTTGCAATGTACCATGTTCCACATGCGCCCAGCAGCTGATGCTTTAAAGCATCCACTTGCCTTATACCTTGAAAAATGACACAGTTCTGAAAATTTGTAGCCTCCTGTTACCAGTCTGCTGGATTACAGGTATATCGCTCAGCATACACCATTCAGATATGGAAAGCAGAGAATTAGACTAAGAATTTGAGTGAGAAGCTGCCCTACCTCCAGAGTAGAAAAGCCAGTTTCCCTGGTCGCATGCTGCCGAGTCTTTGCTTCTCATTTCTTTTGTTCGACAAATTCTATCTGATTTATTTTCCTCCCCCCCTTTCTTCTACAATTGTTAAGAGTGCAATGTGCAGCCAAAATTAAACTTCAGGACTCAGAAATTAGATGTCTCTCTCAATATGCCATCTTTTTCACTCCCAAGCTTTTCACACTGCACCATTACAATTGCATGCTTGACAGCTTTTTCATTTTCATTTCATTTTACTGGATGTGTTCTTAAAAGAAAAATAATTATTTTATGTCAAATGTAATTGGAAGGGGGAAGGTCTCCAACAATACCCTCCACCCTCCTAAGTAAAGAAATAAGTTATTTATAAATATGCCTTTAATTACTTTTCCCAGAGAAAGTATTATTCTTTAATTCTCCAATGACTGATAACAAAGTATTCTGTAAGTTCTTTCCCTGTGACTTTTATCTGACTACAAAGTCAGATGGCTAGATCTTTTCTGCGCTTCAATGGAGGTAACGTGGAGGTCTTTGCAAATAACACCAGTCAGCATTATTTTAACCTCGTGATTTAGAAATGGCTCTCTCAGTTTTCTGAGCTGAGACAATTTTGAAGTACCAACATTCTGGAGGATTTCTCATGCTTCCTATGGTTGTAGCCATAAATAGGAAATAGAAGTTGCTTAAAATAGTTTTAAAATAGCTCAAGGATTGCTTAACTTACATTAAGGTCAATACCAATTCGCTCACTGCAGATTTTATTTGTCAACACTTTTCCTCCCATATGAACTGACAAACAGATGAACATAACTGGAATAGAAATACAGGAAGACTTTAGATGTGTTGATCTGTTGATCCAATATGTTACATGCCTTCTGCATCACCAGTCTGATACAGAACAACTCAGATCTGTTTCATATTTGCTTTATATGTAGCCACTGGAACCCTAAAACCAGGCTATGGAAAAGCTTTTCTGGACAAGCTTACAGATATTAAAAAAAAAAAAAAAAAAAGGAAAAAAAGGTTGAAGTCTGAAATATTTTGGCACAGAATCAAAATATTTTGGTTTTGAAAAGTTTCATTTGAGACACTGCAGACTTGCCAGAGACATTCTGTCCACCAGGCTGTGTGGTCTCCCCTCCTCGTATCACTCACTTGCAATACACAGGGGCCCTCCTTTCTCATGAGATTAAGTGATGTGCTCTGACAACTCCTACCCATGAAAACTAGGTTTAGGTTGAAGGAAAATGCTTCTAGATGCAGAGAACTGTTTTGTTTTTTATCTCCTGCTATTTTTTCTTCTTTAAAAATAGAAAATTATATAGAAAAAGTTAACAGATTTTTATTTCTTTTTCTATGGGAGGCAAGAAACTATATTATAAACAAATATTTCATTTGAAGACTTTCCCCATTGTCCCACCTGCCCTCCAGTCTCAATTAATTTGGCACATTCAAAGTAGTACTCTTCAGATTATCAGGTATTTTCTAAGAGCCATTTTTATTTCTTTCATCTTCTTCCTACTTTTCCTCAGGAGCAAAAACTGTTGAACTCCTATTAAACATTATTTTGGGCAGAAAAAGAGAAAGTAAGGTCAATTTTCATTCTAGCCGGGCAAAATATTTTAATTTGCAATCCCACTCAATCTACTCTAATCAATTAAAGAATACATTTATATTTTGTTTTCATCATCAAATAATTTTGATTCTTCCAGTTTGTTGATTAAGGTCTGATTAAGTATTTGCCTGTGACAACATCCAGCCTTTAAGTGGTGCCATATTGTGAAGAATCCATTCAAAATACTTACATATCTAACTTGACATGAAAGTGATTTTGTAAGCAATAAAGAACAGCAAGGGACAAAAGTAATCAACAGCTACCCAACAAACCCTATTCACAACTAGAAACATATTTACATATTTACTGTGAATATTTCTGGAAAGAACAAATCCAAAGCTACAAGTACTTCTTTATGGTAAACCTGGGGGTCCAGCTGAGGGATCAGTGAATGGAGACATAAGCAACTGCATAGCATATTAACAGGCAAAAGCTCCACAGAAAAGCTCCACAGGGCACTGTATCTTTTCTGTACTACAGACCAAAACAGATTTCTTCAAACAACAGCACTGTTAAGAAAATGCTCGCTGAACTCGCACTTTGGTTAGCTGTATTTTCATCAAAGAATATTCTGATTAAGCAATCTTATCTCTATAAAAGGGCTGTATTTTAAAGGAAGACAAATTAATTTGGATAACACAAGGACTAATCCATGCCTTGCCCTATAGCATGAACGAAACATTAAACATTCTAGTATTTTCCTCTGCCTTAATCCCATATCTCCCTTCAGTTGCTCCCCTGCTTCATGACCTTTTTGCCTTCACTCCCTGCATTTCCTTTTCTCACCAGAAAATGAAGAGGAAGCATGGGAGGACGAGAGATGTCTGACAGATAGATGCAGAACAACCAACACGGAATGCTGCTCTCAAATAGCAGGGACACCCTAGCAAGAAAATCTAGAAATGCCTCAGGAAGAAGAGCTGATGACTGTCAAAATCATCAGATGGCAATGAATTCTTGGTGCACTCTTTGATCACAGGAATATATACACCTAGTCCGAAACATGCCCCAACTGACTTCTCTTTCCTGCTGCTTCTCCAGTTTTCAGTTTTTCTGTTTCTTCTTTAACTATACATGTCAGTTCACTCACGTTCAAAGACAGGTTATACCTACAGCTATGCAGAACATCATCATGCTGCTAGGTAGAAGCAGTTTGCCTTTTTGCCGTTCTTTAACACTTTCTAGCACGTAAGAAAAATTATTTTCTATCAACTAAAAAACCCAACAGTCTTGTAACGATTGCGATGACAA